>PVKA01001963.1:0-134368 GCA_004027165.1 Ctenomys sociabilis | reverse complement strand
GGGCCTGAGTTCAATCCCCAGTTCCACCACACACACACACACACACACACACACACACACACACACACACACACACACACACACACAAAAAAAAAAATCTCCATGAAAGTTGATTCTGAATCCACTGGAAATGTACACTGTTTCTGTGATAGCTACCTGACATAGGACACAGTACAAAAGACAAGAGGACAAGCCAGCCTCAGAACACTTGAGAATTCTGTCTGTGGTGTGTCAAGAGGCAAACCTCAGCTGAAAGGTCACCATATGGCTAGCTACCACGGAATGTCCACGTTAATTCTTTCTAGCTTGCAAACAGTGTATACAATTTTGTCCAACAGCAAAAATAGATGAGAACAAGGGCTCAACACTCTTGTAAGTGGGCCCAGAAAATACTTCAAGTCATATCCCTTTACCTTCCCCATCCACCACTGATGCATCAGAAAACAAGCATTCTTCTGCAAACCTCATGGGCTCTCATCGCAGCCATGGGAAGTAGAGCTGTGGACATTATGTGAGAAGGGAGCATGTTGCCACTCTACTTGCCATTCGTGTGGCTCTTTACCTTCCACCTTGTAGACTCTCATCTCAGTCCAAGAAGTTAATATTTGTAAACCCAAAGATATATTATTGGAATCCCACCAAATTAATTCCAATCTACCATTCCCAGTGCAACCCATAGTGAAAGTAAAGACACTAAAACATATTTATAATTATTGGGGAGCCAAGGGGCCCTAAGTCCAGCCATGAATATGGCTTTTCAGAACAAAGAGGCTTACCCAGGACCACACCCAGTTTTATTCAGTGGAGAAGTGGCTTGAGGAGGAATGACTAAGAATTGTGGGAAGTAGGAGACTACTGTGAGCTGAGCTAGGTGGGTGGCCTACATTTACCTCTGACCTATGCAGAGAAAGTAATCTGCTGTTGAGATAGTATATAATGTTTTGGGGGGTCTGGTGCTTCAGCTTTGATGTAGTCTTTCAAGCCCCAGGAAGTCATAGCCTCTGTCTCGAGGCTCAGTCTAAGCTGGTGGCACAGAGCATTGGCTCTTAGTTCTGTCTCAACCTGGCTCACATTAAAGAGCAGGAGGTGTAGGTTACCAGGGAAACATGCATGCCACCTTCAAAGACTATCACCAGCACCTCAGCTAACATAACATACATTGCTTAAGGTCAACTGAAAGGATAAACAGAAGTCTTAGCTGACTCTACATATCAATATGAGGAAATAGGGTCAGGCTTAGTCAAAATGGAGACAGTCGCTCTTCTTTCAAGGGCAGCTGCTCACGTAGTCCTCCACACCACCTGCTCCACATTCATGCTTCCCCAGATCCCTACCTGCCTTCCGTCCTGGATAAACCCTGCCCATCCAGCAAAGGATAACTTCACCCTACCCTCTGCAGGATGCCCCCATGCACCATCATATAGTGCCTTCTTCTTCCAATCAAATTTGCACATTTGTCCTTGATACCATGCAATTGTAGTACTTGCTAATGGACTGTTAGTAATTCTTGCCCCTATTTTGTGAAGTGACTTGCTGTTTTAAGCTCAGGAGTAGTAGGCAAGAACAAAGTCCTGTCTATACTTCCTGGTCCAAGTCCCAAGAAAGCAGCTTGCATACTTTAAAGCAGAGCTCTCTTGTCAGTGAGTTTGGGTGAGTCATCTCCCTTTGCAGATTATTGAAAGAGGAAAATGATTAAAAGCACATAAAAGTCTTGGGGTAGCAGCCAGCACACAGGAACAGTTTGACAATATGGTCTGTCATAGTGTCATTGCTACAGGATAAAGATGATGTCACTTGTTTAGGTTCGAGATTCCATTTATTGGCCCATGCTGAATCCCACAGCATAACTGAGGCTCCAAGAATGTAGATAACATCAGAGCGTCCATGAGCTTCTAGTGGAGCTTGGTACTAGTACAAGCAGAAGGCATTGAGTGACCTTTTGGTGGCTCCACTCACTGCCCTGTTGACCCCAATAATGAGGAGTGAGAATGCTGGCAATGACTAGCTGGCAGAGAATCTTGGGAACTGGCCCATGAGTTGGAACATAAGCTCCCCAGAGACCCAAGACCATGTGTTCCTAACCTACTGGGGTGGTTGGTCACTAGTCTGGCACTCCATAAATCTGAATTGGATGAGGACTGGGATGTTCCGCCCAAGTGGGGCAATGCCAAGAGCCCTGCCCCCCCCCCAGGGTCTGTCAGTTCCTGTAATGAAGTAATCAGAGGGGGACAGCTGCATGTGTCCTGGTAAACAGATGAGCTCAGTGCATACGCTCGACAGCAACCTGCACAGAGGAGGAGCAGCCTATTGCTCTGGGTCTTGTACACTGGCAATGGGAGGAAACCCCTCCTATCACTGAGGTTACTAAAGCTCAGAGTGGCACAATTGCTGTGTC
The DNA here is from genome assembly GCA_004027165.1 of Ctenomys sociabilis. Taxonomy (NCBI): domain Eukaryota; kingdom Metazoa; phylum Chordata; class Mammalia; order Rodentia; family Ctenomyidae; genus Ctenomys; species Ctenomys sociabilis. The sequence continues at coordinate 131,973 of PVKA01001963.1, read as the reverse complement.
ACACAGAGAGGGCCACCAGATTCAAATCTAGGACAAAGTCTCTAAGATCTCATACCATTGCTAGAGTGACAGTCTCTGAGCCTACTCATGACTGTATGAGACTGTGGGAGCTAAGGAGGGCTCCCAGTGTCATGCTGTTCCATCTTCTGACTCTGCACAAAGCTTGATTCTAGGTTCTGTGTCGGAGGCAGAATCTTTGGTTTAGAGAGGCTGATTTGCACTGTGACTGAGCGAGCAGGCCCATTCTGAGCCTTGGAGGCTGTCCCATTCGGTGGAAAGAATAAAATAATCCTATATCCATAGGCCTGGAATTTCAGAAAATGTCCCTGAATTTCCTCTTTTATTTGGAAGCCCAGATGTTTCTTTTAAGTGAATTCTGAATACGCAAGAATGCTCTCATTGTGCTAGTAGACTTGCAAGACCCTGCACAAAGAGTATTACAACTGGAGTGATTTTAGGCTCCAGATCTTGTTTGGAGGGCGGCAGAGTTGACATCAGTGTCCCACAGAAGAACAGGGGAAAGGAGGGGGAGAACAAGAGTACAAGGCCCTGGTGAGTACTCTATGCAGGTGAAGACCAGCCCTCATTCAAAGAGAAGCACTGAGGTTATCTCCCTCTTGTAACACTTACTCTCATTGAACTGCAATGTCCTCGTCTGGAAGATAGTGACACTGATTTCTTATTGGGAGGCAGCGATCAGGTATGATGATGCACTTGGGTAAGCCCAAGGGCAGTGTGAGCCATGCTTACTTCTCCAAGGACCGTAAATATAGAGAACCCCAGCTAAGCTGACCAATAATGGATCCATGATTTTTACTTCATTTGGCGGGACCCAGCGCTTCCTCCAAACTGTCCTCCTCCCTCCGTCTGGCTGTATCTGGAAGCCCCGTCCAAGGTAGCCATCCACCCACTGCTCTGCATGGTCAGCAGATTGCTGGCTGCACCTTGAAGAGCTCACCCACCAGGGGGCGATCGCGGATCGCTCCCTCTGAGAAGAGCGAGCTAAGCGAGCTTTAGAGCCTGGCGTTCACTGTCCTTTGCTGGAGGATCTACCAAATCGCTCTGGAGGAGCTACATGGGTACAGTCCGCCCTTTCTCCCTTTTCTTTTGCTTCCCTATTCTTTCTTCCTTCCTTACTGACTTGAACAGTTTAATCAATATGGCACTTCTCCAGGGTCTCCAGGCTGTCATTGCAATTTGCTGTGGTTCAGTGGGTGAATTTTCTTTTCTCTTATAGTGGGAAACAGCATTATTTCCATGATAGGAGCCGACTTGTCTCAAGGGAGTTCCACACAAAGAAGACTATGAAGAAAGGAGACAGCTGGTTGAAAAGAGAGAAGGGATTTAGGGAATTGAAATGCCTTATGATATTGGACTAGAACGTGGAAAATTCACGTCTCTGCATTGCTCAAATGCCTCTGAATTAGAGCAGGAGGGGTATCAGTTAATTTGTTAACACTGGGTAGGAATTCTTGGCCGAGAGCTTTGCAGGAGACTTTTCTGACTTGGAAGTCATCCGATAGGCTGGACTTTGCCCCCACTCATCACTTCCTTAGTAACCTGGCCTGAACTATTTATGCATCACCTGGTCGTCTTAGGGGAGATGGTGCTCAGATCACTCCAGAGAAGAGACTGCCACAATAATTTCCTCACATCTCTTTAGAAGCAAAGACAGAGGAAAGTTTATGTGACGAGTGGTATATTAGAAAGTGCAGGGCCAAGCCCAGGAGACTGGGTTCCCATCCCGCCTCTCCTATGCACTGCTCATAGATAAGAGCAGTCACTTTCCTTCTCACCTGTCCTGTCTCTCAGCTGTGACCTTTCTTCTCAGTCACTGGGGAGGCCATATGGGATTGTGATGGTCGTATTTGCTCTATTAGTTATAGACTCAGAGAGTTTAGCAGGAAAATGGGAAAGCTGGGAACTGTGACTTTTCTGTTTTAAAAAATCTTATCATATCGCAATATATAAATTGCATCCTGCTATTCAGCTGCATCTGTTTTAATTAACTCTTACATACCTTTATGTATGCAAATTTTTCTATGCAGGAGTTCTATCTCTGCTTTCTAGAACTGGGAGGTGAGTACTGGGATTAGATCATCTCTAAATCCCCTCCTCTCCAGCAGAGGGTTATGGCAGAGGAGAGAGTCCATGGTGTGGCAGATAGGAAACAGCAAGCAACAGCAGCCTGCTTCCATCCTCCCTTTTTATTCCATCTATGCTACCAGCCTAACGGTTGAGCCACCCCATCCAGAGTGGGGCTTCCACAGAATCTAAGGCCCCTGGGGAAAGACACCCTTGCTAGACATCCTTGTCTGTCAATCCAAAGAAGAAATTAGGTAGAGTGAGGGGGTTCACGTGGTCTCCCCCAGGTCACTTGTAGAAGGTTGTTAAGTTTGTATGTGAACCCCTGGGAATTTTCTTCACTTTCTCATCTTTGGGACAAAATGTTTAGGCAGAAATGTGGCTGCTCTTAAGAAATGAGTAACATCATTAGGCATTTGCTCTTACTATAGAATATCAACCTTGCTTGAGTTCCATTTCAGCTTCCTGACTTCTACTTCATATCTTTAATTGGGAAGAGCCAAGGAGCTAGGGAAGCTCTGGGGCTCCATTCAAGGAGAATTCATCCTCAGAGAAGGAGGTTCTCCAGCCCAGGAGTATATTCCTTAGGAGACTGACCTCCAAGTTAGGCATCAACAGAGAATGTGCAAGAACAGGACAGATAGAAATTAAAATGTTATTTTTATTACTTCTGAAACTGAATTTAAGTTGGTGTTCAGATATGTAACTTTGAGAGCTGGCCAAATAGCTCAGCAGATTAAAGCACCTGCAAGCAGGTGCAGTGTGTGTGTGGGGTGCCCTGAGACACTGATTGAGACTGGGTGTGGTGGCATGTGTCTGTAATCCCAGCTCTTGGAAGGCAGATCACTAAGAGTCTGATCTGATAGTGAGACCCTGAACACCCTGTAGACCCTTCCCTATAATACAAAGAAAAAAAAAAGGGTGTGTGACCTTGATCGGGCCCTTCCTTACCTCTAGCATCAGCAAGCTACGGTGTCGAAGTAGACAAGTCAGACAAGTCATAACAGAGGGAAAAGGAAAACTAGAATACGCTTGGCTGTTACTAGACTAACTTCTCCTGTGTAAGGGAAATGGGGAGAGCTAGAGACAAAGTCTGGATGTGTTCATCAGGAGACATCTCGATGCAAAAACATGAAGCCAGAAGATGCTACTTCTTCCTCTGGGACACGAAGGTCCTCTAGGTGTTCTACCTCAGTTATCTTGCACAGCAGTTTTTCAAAAGAGAATAATAATGGAAATATCAGAAAAAGAGTGCTATGTCCATGTTGACCAGGTATAGAAGACGACCTTCCATTAAAGTAGGGGAGAACATCTACACATGAAGCCGCAAAGCTTTGGGCTCTATCTTAGTTACTTTCCTCCTTAATGAGACAAAATACCAAGTGCCTGCAAGTTAAAGGAGGAAAGGCTTCTTTTAGCTCACTGTTTGTAGAGGTTTAAGTCCATTGTGCACTGGCTCCAGGGCAGAGTGCCATGACAGCGGGACATGGCAGAGGAGAAAGAGCCCATGGCAGGCAGGCAGGAAGCAGCAAGCAGCAGCAGCAGCTGGGTTCCAACTTCCCCATTTATTATAACCAAGCTACAAGCCTAGTAGCTGGCTGCACATCCAGAACAATGTTAAACTGATTTAGTTGTCACGCACCCTTAATAATATTCACATACCCTGGGCCCAGTTATCTCCAAAAGCCCCACCTAGGAATACATGAGGGTTTGGGGGGCATCTAGAGAAAACCATGACAAACCCTAATTTTTATGGCTCATCCCACCGAGAATGAGATGTCTCATGACTGAAAATCATCAGTCATCTTCCATACATGCAACTCTAGGTCCCATATGCTAAAGGAATTTAATCTCAGTTAAAATAAATCTTGTAGGATTACTGATGCTCACACACTGAAGTGCTCAGTGTTGGGTTATCAGCATATGTTATAAACAGTTCATGAAATTTACTAACATGCACCATCAGCTCTCTGCCTTCTTGATATCATGAGGAACCTCACTTTTACTAAGATGTCAAAGACTAAGACTCATTTTTTGCAGCTTATAAGGAAGATTCTAGGTTACTGCTTCATTTTAAAACAACCCTCTAAGTATCATAGTAACCAAGATTTTGGCAGGTAAAAGCCACTCTCCCACTACTTTATTTTGCTCCCTAGTCCAAAGCTGTATCTAGCTAATGTTGTGGTGTCCCCCACATCTGCCCCCCAGTGGTAGTTCTGCCAACAGACCTGATTTCACTTACCAACACCTTTATTGCAGAAATGTTCTTCTAAATATTAGACCTTATCTGCCCAAATGCCTCCTCTGGCAGGTATGTTTCCTAGAGACCTGGAGTCAACATCCCAGTGAATGACTTTCATCTTTGTCCCATGTGCAGAAGTATAGTTCTTTTGATTAAAAATGGGACTGGACGTACCCAGAGCAAAAGAGCTCCCAGGCTCAGCACTCCTTCCCGGCCCCTGTGCAGACCATTTCTGAGATCTGGGACTTGAAAAGGGCTCCCAGGGGTATCTGCCCCCTCATCACACTCCCTGCCTGCGTCTCTTGTTCTTCCCAACCTTCTTTGAACTCAAGTTTTGGGAATTCCACTTGGAAACCACTTTAATGTCAAGCAGCTCTCAGAAGTTCTGTGCTTTAGAGCTGGGGCACACAGACAGTGACGAGTGACAGGACTGACAAACTTCCAAAGAAAACAAATTTCCTTTTGTCCTATTTGGCAGAGCCATCATGGTCTGGGATAGTATCTGTAAAGCAAGGAACCCCAAGGAAAATAAGCAGAGTTTTCACTCAGTGGAAAACTCTTCCCCAAGCCATTGTTTGAAATGTCACCAGCATACTAAAAGCCCAGCCTTCCCCTATGGCAGCGTTTCAGCTGCTCTCCTGTGGCGTGTGCATCTCCTCACCAGTCCTTTCTCCTTCTAGCCTGGTGCTCATCACTGGGTGTCCCTTGTGCACACCTCATTTCTCGCTTCTGTGCTCTGGCCAAGGCTATATTTTAGCTTTTCCTTAGTCTCCATAACACCTAGAACAGTTGCTTGCATCTAGCCAAGATGCAAAAATGTTGGAAGTGGACTATGGGATTAACAGCAGGTTTGCCTCAACATAAGCAACACCTACATACATTCCTCTACGTCCACTAAAGATTGGTACTAGGGCCCTCTGTGGCCATTAAAATCCTCGATGCTCACATCAGTTATGTAAAATATAGTATTTATATAAAATCTGTACACATCTACAATATGCATATTTTAAAACATCTGTAGATTACTTATGATACCCAAATTCTACCTAAGTAGTTGCTATACTATATTATTCAGGGAATGATGAGAAGAAAATGCCTGCAATGTTCTGTACCAGTACATGTTTTTCCTACATATTTTTGGTCTGTAGCTGGTTGCATCCATAGATGCAAAACCCATGGATATGGAGAGATGATGTTCAAGGGGGAGGGGCATCCAGCTCCACCTTTTGCTCTTCCTCTACCTCCAACGTGATGAGAACTGATACCCGGCCTGAGGCTCCTCCAGTGGGAGCCTTCTTGGCTGAAGAGAGATGTGGTGAGATCTCTTGTGTCTAAGGTGAGTGTGGGGAGAGCTTTAGAGACAAGATATGGAATCCAGTAGGTGTGAGGCTAAGGCTGCAAGAGGGCCAGTGAATTGGCCCCAGGTCTCTCCTGGGTGGTGGCGGAGTCAGTGCTAGGATCCGCTCCTTCTGACGCTTAGTTGGGTGCTTCCTGCTACACAATAAAAGCAGCTTATAATGAAAGAAAAATTTTCAACATGAGTTAGAGTAAATATGCTTTCCCATTTATTAAAAATTATACTCATCAGGGCCGGCGAGATAGCTCAGCAACCAAGGGCCTGCTTCAGCAAGCACAGGGACCAGGGTTGATCCCCAGTCCTCACGCTATGCCGGTCCACCCCTGGGGCATGCTGAGCCGTAAAGCAGTCAGGGCGTGCTGGTGCGCGCCTGTCATCCCAGCACTGGGGAGGCTGAAACAGGAGGATCACTATGACTCTGAGCCGTGTAGTGAGACCCTGAGCCAAATACATAAATGAAAAATAAATAAATAAAAACAAAAAATAAAAATTATACTCATCAGAATATACTTTCCCTCAATTAAATTGTTCAGACTTATACTCTTTTAACATTTCTCTAGTAGCTATTACTAACAATGCAAGAAACCCATCCAATCCTCCATTTACTGAACACACAGGTCTAAGTATAGCCTATGACCAGTCACGTCTGCCAAGCATAATGACCAGTCAAGTGCAAGCCTGCTCAAGCCCTGTGGGTCTGGTCTTTTTCCCATTATAATAGGATTATAAAGTACTTAACTTTTGCTACTACTATTGGATCCAGATTTTCTCTCTCACCGCAGAAACCTTTTTGGAACAGCCGAGGGCCAGCAGGTCTTATCATTTATCACTTGTTTTAAGGTCTTCACTTTGATCAAAGGATAATGCAGTATGTTTGAAAGAGCACTGAGTCTTTTGTCTAATCTGAGGAACAAAGTGCAGAATTCAGCAGCCGGAAGCTTTACGCTTGTTTTTCTTAAGCAAACCCATGAATTCATCATCAATTCAGGAAGGAAAAAAGAAGGGGTTTCAGGAAGCCATTCCCAGGTGTTGGCTGGTCACTATTGGGGGTGAGAGAGAGAGAGAGAGAGAGAGAGAGAGAGAGAGAGAGAGAGAGAGAATCAGGGCTGAAGAAGTTCTGGTGACCCAGATCCCAGCAGATGGGGAGAACGAGCCAGTGGCGAGCGAGTCAGGTTGCTTCTCTTGCAGGTTGCAGCTCTCAGTCATGGGCCATGGCCTGGTCTGGGTAACTCCATAAGGTCTTAATTTAGTGTGAGGAAGAAGAGTGAGGGGAGTCAGGCTGATGGCTGATCGCTCTTCTTCTGAGGAGCTTAACTGTTGGAGGAATGAGAAACACATGTGCTTAAATTCTGTTCAGAAGCTGCCCGGCTCTGCCTGGAATCAAAGGATTCGGAATCAATGTATTTTCCTCAAACCTTAAGCGACAGAGAGTCTCAGCATCTGCAGTCCAAGGCGACCTCTTTTTGTATCTCCTGTTGCTATCTATTATGAATGTAAACTCCTCATTTGAGTTGATAGATTATGCTAAGAACATGACACTCCAAAGCACCATCGCATCAAATTTTACTGATTGGAAATATCTGTTTAGTGGATCAAAAGTTTAGGTTTGACCCTAAGTCTTATATATGCTTCGAGTTTAAAATTGTTTTTGTGGTGCTGTCTAGTTATCCTTCTCTGAACACTGTGTCCTTTTGTGACCTTTCGGGCTTCACGCAGAGGGGTGATGTAAGCGGGAGAATCAGGCCCATTTTCTTCACCACTATCCTGTCATCATCTTGAGCTGTTTTAGTTATATTTTTACATGATCATTCTTATTAATTTGGGGCAGGTTTTATTGCTTTTTATATTCACATTATTATCATTACGTTTTAGGGTGCTTTTATTCTATTTTTACAAAGTGTTTTGAAATTAACTGCTCTAAGAAAGGAAAATATATGGAACTTTTGCTTGTTGCCAACATCAGCACAGATAAAGTTAAAAATGAGTGCTTACGATCTTGTATTAAGGTCAGTTTTGGATTTTAATGGTTAATAATATATCGCACTCATCTAGTATTTGCTTAAGGAGAGATTAAGCTTTTATGACAGCTGTGCCTTTCCCTGAAGCAGAACTGTGTTAGAACCCGCATAGCTCTCCTCAAGTTCATACTACACCTATGATTAAAAGGTGCTATTTTCTCCAAGTATTAAGGGGCTTTGATTGATACTTGAGTCTAGTTTTGCTAGTGTCACTGTAAGGAAGTTAGCCTTTCCATGTCCTCAGACCTGATACTCATTGGACCCTTTCCCCCAGCCCACCTTCTCAGTTTCAGGCAGCTCCTCATCTCAGACAACGATGGTCCATCTCAAATATTTACCTCCAGGTAGGTTTTCAGGGCACCCACTAGGCATTTACACAAAGCACAGGCTGCATTCCATGCATCAAGGGAACACAATGTTCCCAGTCTTATCAGAAGGAATACTGGGTACAATGTGAGTGGACGCAGCACAGAAGCTTAGGTAGTGAATGTGTCCCCAAGGCCCACATAGCCGAAGCTGGGCTGCCAGGCTGTGATGTTACTGAGCTACAGCAGGGCCTTTAAAAGATGGGGTATAGAGGCAGAAAGCTAACTTACTGGGGTGTGCTCCTCAAGAGAAGGCTGACCCTGGCTTTTTTCTTATGTTTCTCTTTGCTACTTGGGTGCCCAAAAGTAAATAGTCCACCTCTACCCTGTGCCTTCACCGTGATGTACTGGGCCACTGGCTTAGTTACTTTTCTTGTTTCTGGAACAAAATATATGACATCCAAAGTTAAAGGGAGATTTACTTTAGCTCACAGTTGGTAGAAATTTCAGTCTATAGTCATCCAGCTCCAAGGTAGGGTGGCACAGCAAAGGAGTATCGCAATGGAGAAGCACTTCAAGGCAGAGCAGGCAGAAGGCATGAAGCAGCAAGCAGCAGCAGCAGCAGCAGAAAAATCTGTCTTCCCCTTCTCCATTTATATTTCTTCCAGGATATAAGCCTATTGATTGGGGCCACCCACGCCCACAGTGGGACTTCCACTGTTCAGACCCAGAACTATGTTTTAATTTCAATCATTGAAACAATTTAGTTCCACACACCCTTAAACCCAGTGTCTCACAACCTAGATGCAGCCAACTCCCAGAGAACACCGTCTTTGGCCCATGAGGATTTTGGGGACATCTGTATACAGCCCACAAGAGGCACCATTGTCCCAAAGCCACAGACGCAGGTAACCATCAACTGAAAACCCTGGCAATGGAGGAGCTTTAGCAAAATGAACCTCTCCTCCACTTAGGTTGATTTTTTTACAGAAACAGAAAGCTGAGTAACAACATGGGCTTGTATTTTGGGACCCTACTTATTAGCTCTAATTAAGAACGAGTTAGTAATTTTCTTTTCTTTTTTGGCAGAACCAGGGATTGAACTCAGGTCCTCGTGCTTGCCAGGAAAGCGCTTATTTCACTGAACCATTTTCCCAGCCCCAAGTTAGTAATTTTCTACATCAACTTTATTCATGCAATGTTAGCAATTCTATCCAAATGTGTAGAATATATACATAATTCTTATGACTAAGAAGGACTTATTTAAGAAAGCAACACCTGTTTAATTCTAAACATTTAATTAATGTAATTTACTACATTAACCTACATTTACTTCCATAGATGAAGAAAAACACTTTACAAAATTTAACACCTATTCATGGGAACCTCCCCCACTTTTCAATAACCTAGGAATATAAGGAAACTTCTGTGATGGCATAAATAATGTCATTGAGAAACATTTAGCTAGCAGCATGTTTTATATTGAATGCCTTGCCCTAAGTTGAGCAAGAATGTTTGCTTTAAGCATTATACTCACCATTATAATAGACACCCTATTCTCTATAACAATCCAAAATGAAGAAGTGAAATGAACAGATAGTGGAAAACAAAGAAATCAGATTCCCCAAACTTCTATACAGCATGATTTTATATGTAGACCATCTTAAAGAATCAACAAAACTAATAGAAATACTGGATGGCTTTAGTTAACATACAGGAAACAAGGTCAATTTATTAAAAAAATTATATTCCCTAGAAAATAAGAAGTGCAATTCATGAAGGAATTAAGGATATAAAACTGTTATGAACAAATGTAATGAGAAATGGGCAAAAATCTCCGTATTAAAAACTAGAAAATATTATAGACAAAAATTAAGAATATTTAAATAGACAATATTCCTGGATTAGAAGACTTACTATCATTAAGATGGCATTTTTAAATGGCTTAAAAGAGAAACAATGAAATAGTGAAAATCTAAGAAGACACGATTTATAGCGATGGACAAGCACATATTAAAATATGTATATAAAAAGTTATGACTTCTGCATTACTTTCTTTAAAAAGATCAAAGTTGGAGAAGATATGGCTACTAGATTTTAAGACTTGTTAAAGAAAACTACTACAATAATCAAGACACAGTGATACTGATGAAAAGAATTGAGGAATACTTGAATAAAACACAGTAGAGAGTTAATAACCCTAAACATATATGATCCATTAGTTTTTTTTTTTTGAGAAAGTAATCAAGACAATTCACTAGAGAAAAAAGTCTACAAACAAATGCTGTCAGTACAACTATTCCCACTGGAAAAAAAAGGTAAGCATATCATGCTATAGACAGGAACTAACGTGACATAGATGAGAAAAAAGTGTGAAATTATAAAATTTACAGAAAAAAAATGCAAGGGAATGATTGAAGGCTAAGGGTAGGCAAAAATTCCCCAGGACATTCAAAACACTACAAAAGACAAAAAATGATAAATTGGATTTCATAAGATTAAAAATTTATCTTTCATTAGAAAATATCATTAAACAAATAGGAAAACAAGCCGGGCGTGGTGGCGCATGCCTGTAATCCCAGCACTCGGGAGGCTGAGGCAGGAGGATTGTTGTGAGTTCGAGACCAGCCTGAACTACAAAGTGAGCTTAAGGCCAGCCTCAACTGCATAGTAAGACCCTGTCTGAAAAAGACCAAAAAACAAAACAAAAAAAAAAAAAAACAAAAAAAAAAACAAATAGGAAAACAAGTCACAAACTAGAAAAACATATTCTCAGCACATTATCTGACAAATAGCATTTATACTCAGTGTATAGTGGTTGGCATATGTTACATATGCATTTGAATATGCCAAAATGAAGCCCACTATTTGGCACAACTAATATACACTAATAAAAATTTTTAAGAGAAGTAATATTTTATTCAGTGATGCAGACATTAAAATGAGGTTGGCTAAACTGTATATTTTATAAAAGGTAAAATTATATTTGTATTTCTGTGTGTATTTTCCAAGAATAGGAAAAGGTATCAACACCTAGGAAAAGGTATCAACAACACAGTGTTTAGAGAAACTCAACAAAACTGGGAAAATTCCACTTCACACATAGGAGAGTGAGATTTGCTGTCATAGGACTGACAAGACCAAGCACGGATCACGGGGACTGGGGAGCCACCTGCTGTGGGACTGCAAAGGGGTGTGGCCCTTTCAAACTCTGGTGGGCTCTTATGAAATTATTCCTGTATCTTCTCCATGGCAAGCAATTGCACCTCCACATATTTATCCCAGAGGAATAAATACACATGCACAATGGCTTAACTATTTATAGCCAATTCAGCACTAATAAGCAAAAATGGAAAGGAATCTGAATGCCTGTCAACCACTAGGATATATTTCATACAGTGGATAAAAGGAGCAAACTTTCACTGCACACTGCCACCTCAGAAATATTATGTTGAGTGAAAGAAGCCAGATGCAGAACAGTGTAATCTCTGGGGTTAGATTTACACAAAGGTCAAGAATAGGTGTTACAGCTGAACTATACTGCCCTCTCCATTCGTATGTTCACATCCCAATCCCTAGTGGCTCAGAATAGATTTGCAACCAGACCTTGAAACAGTTAAAAGGAGACCATGGGTGTTAGCACAGGATGATGATGCTCTTACGAAAAGGGGAGATGAAGACACAGGTACACAGAGGGCAAAATTTTCAAGGACAAAGAGGCAGTAAAGGAAAGTGCTAGCTGTAGAAGAAACCACAGCTGGGGAATCTTTGATCTTGGGCCTCCAGCCTCCAGAATCATGACAAAAGAAGTGTTTGTTCAGACACCAGGCTCTGGTGCTTTGTTATGGCTACATCAGCAAAACAGTACAAGGGTCAAAAATAGTAAATGATCACAGAAATCTGAAGAGTGGCTGCCTTTTGAGGAAAGGGTTTTGGTTTACAGGAGAACAAGGAAGTTTTTGTGGTGATAAAAATGTATATCTTGGTTAGGGAGGTGGTTACTTGGGTGTATAATTGTCAAGAGTGATTCACAAACCTAGGCTTAATATAGGTGTACTTCATTGTTTGTGAACTGAGCAGAAACATTTTAAATATAAAATATATTTAAAAATATAAAGTCTAGCTTTTTGAATAGGAGAACAATAGTAACATAGCTGTATAGGGTTTTTAACAAATGCCTGGCCTACTGCTCAGTGCATAGGACACCTTCAGCGTCAGCTCTATCTGAGTCTGCCATCATAATCTACCCACTTCTTCCTTTGAAATACTTGCCTTCTGGAATTTCAGTTAATAGTACCATGGAGGCAACCAGACTACTTTGTTCATTTTTGTTTTTTAAATTTTATGTATTTGGTACAGGGTCTCATTACACAGCTCAGACTCATAGTGGTTCTCCTGTTTCAGCCTCCCCAGCACTGGGATTACAGGCATGTGCCTCCACACTGGGTCAGTGGCCAATTCAGAGCACCCAGTGTGGGGCCAGCATGGCATGTGGGACCAGGGATGGAACCTGGGTCATTGTGCTTGCTTAGACAGGCACTTAGTCTGCTGACCTGTCTCCATGGCCCTACCTTATTCTTCTGTCTGTGCACTCTGCTGTTTGTTAGTTTCTCCTCTTCTGTGTGCCAGGCAGAAGTGCCAGCAGCTCATTCTTCCTGGGCCTGCCCTTTGCCTGGTGAGTGGATTTGGTTCATCCGTGAATGAATTTTGCACATTTTTGTGATGGCCACATATAATCCCTTTCTAGCTCCAATGTCACCCTGCAAACTGCCCCCAAAATGGTTTGTTCAGGCTTTTGGAGAAGCATTCACTCATCGTGTCCACAACAGATTTTCTGTTGGGAAAGAAGTTTGCCCTCCCAGGTGGGATTTAAGGCATTCTAGTGGGATCCTGAGGGGAGGATCTGATGTGTTGCCCTCACATCTGAAGCCCCTCTGCAAGAGGGTCCTTGGTCCCCTGCCTCAGGCCATTTCCTTTCTTCCCTAGGAGTCTAAGGAACAAAAGTCTAAGCTTGTAATTTACAAAGAACACAGCCTTTCAACAATAGCATGAGTAATGCAGGTGTGTGGAACAGAGAGAGGTGGTCCCAGGTAGAAAAGTTGTTTACAGGTAAATGCACAAATGGTTCTCTTCAGTTCATGCTGACCAGATCCTTTAGCTCCTCCTCCTGAGCTAAGCTACCTTAGCCTGAAAATAGGGCTACCGAGAAAATGGTTAAAAAAATAAAAAAACTGGATTGCTTTGTTTGGGGCAGAGGAGACCAGAGCGAATTCAGCAGAGCATTCTGACTGGGAAAGGGCAGTTTAGATGGGCAGCTGCCCTCCAACTCCCATGAAATATGACACAAGTTTTTATCTCAACACAATCCATGAGTCACTTTAGGAAACTCTTCTGCTGGGCTGACCCTGTGGAAAATCATTTATTCCTTAATGAGCTCCATAAAAGGGTTGGAGGAAGCAATGTTGAACTTTTCAAAGGAGCGCACAAGGGGCGCAGTCCCCCAATAAATTACCTCAGCCTGGACAGAGGAGGGACCTTTGATAGTAAATACATCTCATTCATTCATTTTGTAAATACAAAAGCAGAACTTAAGAGGTGATGTGATTTTAATGAAATCATATGACCAGCTGGATGTATTTCCAGGAGAAAGCCCAACAATGTGGGGATTCTTAATTTCACGTCCATAGTCCTCTATGTCCGGATTTGTGTGCAAAATTTTGTGTCTGAACCTCTGCTAGGGGAGCATTTGTACCATTATGTCTGTACTGGGTTCTAAAGGATTCCAATGCTTCCTTCTAGTTAGTAAATGCACACTGCTCCCAGCCTGCAGATGGCCCTGTAATCGATTAAATGAACAGCAAGTGTCTGCTCAGCAGTGAAGTTTTATGCCTCTTCTTTCTGGACCAACAATGTCAAGACCATACTAGATGTTTAATGTTTTGAAAATCCCTTTGATGTGTGTGTGTGTGTGTGTGTGTGTGTGTGTACATCCACATGTGTGCATGTATACTCTTTTTGGAAAGAGGCCATCCACAGGCTTTCCTTAAGTTGTCCAAGAAATCCCTGAAACTAAAACAACTAAAAGCCTTGGTTCCAGCTAGAATTCCACTGTGATACTGGCTCTATTTCCAAGGCCTTACAGTAAACTAAGGTCTCTGGATTTCATTGGGTAGCACAGTGCCAAAATTTTTGGAAAGGGTTGGGCAAAGCCAGAGTTCAGAAGCAGTAGCGCAAGACACAGTTCTTGTGGTCTCTCACACAGACTGATGGGAGGCGTAAAGAGACACGGATTACTGATGAAACATGCTTGATGACATTGCCTGAAAAATATTTCTCTGCAATCAAGAGAGGCCTTCTGTAACTACAGAAGAGTGATGTGCCTGGGTGAACAAAAAGTAGACACAAAAGTGGGGTAGTAGCAAGTGTCCTGCCTCAGAAGTCTGTCTCTCTTATTGAGTGGTCAAGTAGAGTTTTGAAGAACCAATAGTCAATAAACATTTGTCACAGTTCTACTCTGTATCAGGTTTCTGCCTTAGCTTTATAAAAAGAGTTCTGGAACAAGTCTTGAGAATGATCCACTACACCACTTGGGCAGTTTCTCCTTTATGAGTTTGGAGACTAAGGTTGAAGGCATAGTCACATGCCACATTTACATAACAGCCAGTGCTGAGACTCGAAACGTGGCTTTACCTATGAATGTGTGACATGAAGGAGACCCACTGGCTGTCTTATCTGAACTGCTTTTAAGAAAACAGCTTCACCAGGCTCTGTAGGCCATACTGTGAGACAATCAGTCCTACTGATCCTCTAACCAATGCCCTCTATTGTAGCATCATAGGAAGTGTGGGATTTTTATTGCTGTGGCCAAATACTGGAGAAAAATTGACTTAAAGGCAAACAATTTAGTTTGGCTGATAGGTTCAGGGGTTCCTGTCTGCTGTTGGCTGGTTCCACTGCTGGGGACTTGAGGTGAGATAGAACGTCATCACAGAGGGGAATGATGGAACAGAGCTGTCACGGATGGCAGGTGGGAAGTGAGACAGAGGGAGAGAGCAAGAAAGAAAGGTTCAAAGAACCAGAAGGAGCCCCAAAGGTCATGTCCCTGTGGCCCATTCTCTTCATGCAGACCCCTTAGTTTCCATCATCTCCCAATGAGGCCACCAAATTATGAATTCATCAATGTCTTATTAGACTATGGGTGAAGTTAGAGCCTTTAGCTCTGGAGAGTCCCATCTCTGAACTTAGGAGATTTGGGGGAAATTTTAAATATAAACCATATGATCTTTTCCTATTTTGGTAGGATAGCAAAGTAGAGATAGGGGCAGGAGTAACATGAGTACTTAAAGTACAAGGAAGGAAAAAGAATGATAGCTTGCATGTTTCTTGATGAGCTTCACAATTTTGCCCAAGAAAGGGCCTCTGAATCCTTGTTCTGCCATGAGTAGCCGTGGACCAGTGGATGAGTGTGCTCAGCTCTTAGCAGACCTCACAGGACTGTAACCCTTTCTTGCTTCTCAAGTCTTTCATAAATATGAGATGTGATGCACCTAGCATTTCATCTGCTCTAGATCAGGCCCTCTCTTCATCTTTATTCCTGTGGCTTTGAAGATCAACTCCCTCCTTTTATTGCCAGAGTACAGTCTATTTCCTCTGTGCAGACATCAGACAATACTATACTCCACAAGAACACTTCTAAAAAATTGGAATCTTCTGTTTAGAACTCAGTGATGGTTTGCAAAAAACATAGCCTAAATGATTAAACTTTTTAAAATAAGATCATAGACCAAGGACATTTGGAAGCTACCTTGCCAGTAATATGGTTTATTTTGATTAATAAACTTCATTTCTAGAGAGTACTCATAGATATCATGCATGTTTATACAGTACTGCTGTTTAGGAGGAAAAAGAAAAACTGTCCTCTAAGTTGATCACAAACAATCTCACAGGGAATTGGTAAAATTAATTACATTTATTTATAGAGTAGTACCATGCAACCTCTTAAAATTAGTTTATTAAAAATGTATTTAAATTGCAGAATTTAAAAATATGCTATAAAAGTCTATTATTGAAAGTTATATATCAATATATTTAGAAAAAAATTGTACAGCATTAACAAGCTGTCACAGGGGATTGGCTCGAGGTTATTGGATCATAGATAATCCATTGTGTCCTTTCACTGTCATGTGGTAGAGCAGAGGCGAAGCCATGCGTCAGCTGTGCCATGTCACTTTATCACTAGGCACATGGGAAAAGGCATGACCCAGCTTACTGTATGAAGATTGGCCACAGGTTAATAATGGCCAACAGAATGAATGTAGAAAACTGATTACTTACATATTTGGCTTTAGAAAACCTTGGGCAGCTCTTTTTCTCCATCTCCCTCACTGACATGGTCTAGCTGACTATTCCGAGCCACACAGGCACAGCCAAGTGGAAGAATTCTGGATCCTTGAGTCACTGCCCAAGGGAAGGGCAGTCCCCATAGTGAGCCACCTGCTTGGGAACATCTGTATTCAATCCTGAATGAATGAGAAGTAATTTTTAATTCTGTTAATCCATCATGATTTTGAAGATTTTGTGAGTCACTGTTAATTACTGTAATACACAGTTTCTAAGTTTTCTATGGTAAACATGCATCACTTTTGAAAGGTGAAAAGCAAGTGATTTTAAAAAGAATAACTGCCCATCCCTCCTTTTTGCATTAGTGATGTATCTTTAAACACCTGTGAGCAAAGGGCTAATCCCCTCCTCCCCTTCTCACGCCACGTTCTACAACACAGTAGTGCCCTGGAAGTGTTTTGGCAAATGTGCTGTGACTTTGGATCTGTACAGTAGAGCTGCTTTGAAGACTTAAGCTGCTTTACCAGAAACCTGGGGAGCACGGCCACAAAGCCACTGGCAGCTGGCTCATGGAAATCACAGGCAGCACAAGGACTGCTGCTTGGCCTCGGGCCCAGCATATGGTCTTGGAGGAGACAGATTTGCCATGGATGGCTCTTACTCTGCAGAGCAGCTCTCCGACCTCTGCAACTCCACTTACTGCCTGTGAGTCGCTTGATGCGAATATGGAAGTGGTCACTCTGAGACAAGTGGGGCTTGTACGAGAGTGATAGGTCAGTATGACGGGTAGGCATCTGTTTGTGCTGAGCCTGGTCAATGACAACTTTCCCCTGTCCAAGAGTGAATATTTTTCTTGCCCTGTGGATGCTAGTAAGCCTGACATCGTGGGAGGATAGCCAGGGAATGATGAAGAGGGTGTACATACCACGCACTGCATCCCTGACACTGTCCCGGGCACATTTCACCCACGCATTCCCTCCCCTCTACAGCATGAGGTGATCATTATGCTTAGCTCACAGGAGCAAAAAACAAAGGCTGCAGGTCTGTACGACTCCTCTCAATCATCATAGTCTAGCACGAAGATCCAGCCAGGTCTATTATTCAATTCCCTTTATCCCTTTTTTTCTCTTGTAAAAATGATTAAAGTATTCCAATGAGGACCCTAGGAGACATTTCAATTATTCATTGCAGATTTTTGTGCGCATTATAATACAATATCTTTTTTCTACCTCCCACCCGACTTGGCTCTGCTTTATTTCTTTTAGGTTTTAGAAATTGGCTTGAGTACTTCCTTACTTTTGCCTTTGTCTGATTCACCCCCTTTTTTCTTTCTTTTCTTTTATCCTGTCCCCATGTTGGATCTGGACTAATTATATTGCCTTGGAGCCACAGTACAAGGATGTTGGCTTGTGAGATGGAAATTGTCACTTGGCCATGCCAGCCCTGCCCATCCCCAGACCCCTTCCCCTACCTTCAGCCTTCTCAGGTCACAGAGGTAGGCAGTCTTGAGTTTGTGCCTCATTTCTGACCCTGTTCTCCCCTTCTCTGTCTCCGCCTTGGTCTCTGTCTAGAGCCTATGTCTTCATTTAAGGGATCACAATGAAAACCTTGTAGATGGGTTTATTCTAAGGTTAAATACACACACATCATTCCCTCTAATATTTGCCACTCTATCTTAGGAGTTGTGCCCATGCTCATGACTGAGCCTTAGAGGATGCTGGGAGAATTCCTGCATACTCTCTGGGGCCTCAAGTAAGATCTTATCTGAAGAAAACCTTCATTTAAAGAATCATTTTTAAAAATGGGGAATAAGAGAGAAAATTGGTGGTGCTGACACCAATAATTATTCCTGCCTGAGGTAAGGGTCTTGCTCATGGGAGCAGGGAGTTCTTTGGTGAGTCACCCTGGCTGCTGAGTTCTACTGCTGGGTAAAGCGAACAGGGGTTGCTCCTCCAGGGTGTGGCTCAGGAAGTCAGGGCAAGGCCTTCCTTTCTTGAGGGGTCTGCACCTCTCACCTCTCTAGCAGCTCCTTTTACTGAAATTGGTCACCAGGGATTTCCTTAGACTTTGGAATCACAGCCCCATGTAGCAGAATGTCCTCAGAGCTAAGGCTCTTGTCATTTTCTCCTGTTTTCTCTCTCCCCCACTCTCTTTGTCCCCAACAGCCATATAGCAATGCCAAAGGTGAGTCTGCTTCTCCAGGATTTCTCACTCTCAGCCTTTCTGATCCTAGAGAAGAAGAAGAAAGCTCCCTGCCCACCTACACATCTACATGGCAAACAGGGCAAGGTTGTGGTTGCTCCTGTACCCATTTCTGAGCAATCATCAGGGCCAGACAGGGTCACCAGGGTGTCCCTTCCCCTTTAGGAAAGGCCAATGAGTGAAAGGACAGCCCTGCCTACACCATTTGGAATGGATTCTCACAGGAAACATGGTTCTGTAGCAGCAAAGGGATGAAAGGGAGCTGGGAAGGCAAAAACAACACTGGTGGGTACATTGTGTGCTTATTGAGCACAGAGGAACATTATGTCTTCTCAAGGACACTGGCGTTTTGTAGGATCTGTGACCTGTGGGAGTGCCATTTGAGTCACAAAACTGGTAAATGCTATTTTATTAACCTACTCTTTCAGATGCTGCAGGTCTTAATCTCACTTTTTTCCCTCCCTAAGTAAGAAACAAAATTCTACAGCTGTTTGTGTTCAGGCTTAGATTTCATTCATTCTGACGCCTTTTTAGAATGCCGCTTGGGAATTAGACAGCCCTTCTCATGTGCTTTCTATGATTTGGCAAAACCCAAGGATAAATTTCTTCCTTTTGTCTTCCTTGCCATGGGAGAATTGAAAGCAGTAGCTTTTGTCCAATAAAATTACTTTTTCTTTTGTTTTTAAAAAGGATTTAGAGGAATGTCACCCAGGGCCAAGAATTCAGGGACCGCCCTCCTCCACTTATTTTACTGCTTTTCCTCCCTGTCTGATATTTTCAAATCTAGCTTGTCTTTCTGAGCCAGTTTCATCTTTCACTCCTTTCTGTCCTGGCTTCAGAGAGCACCCAGGCCTTGGGGCCTGTAACAAGGCTCAGCTCATGGCCCTCTTGTCCCATCCCCTGCATTATGATCAAGTCTTTGTGGGCTTCTCAGCAGTCCATGCTGTGCTCCACCCACAAACTTTTCTTACATGAAACAGGCGTCCATAGCAGACGTGACTTGAGAAGTCCCAGAGGCTACTTGAGCTGCATGCTTAGGATCTGAGGTGTGTGTGAGAGTGCGCTAGGGCCTAGGCCCTAAATGGCCTCTCCTGGTCCATGCACTAAGGCATCATAGCCTCAGCTACTGCTGGGAGGTGGCAGAAGCTTGAAGAGGTGGGGGCTGGTGGGAGCCCGTGAGCCACAGTCTGTGCCCTCCAATCGGACTCCACCTCCTCCCTCTTCCTCTCTTCCCTTCCGAGCCACAAGGCGCATGGTCTTGCTCTGCCGCATTGTGTGCCGTGCTGTGCTGCCTACTATAGCGCCAGAGCAACAAGGTAAGTGCAGCCTGGAGTGAAAATTCCAACAGAATGAGCGCAAATCAACCTTTCTTTGTAAGTTTGTTTATAGTGATGGAAACAGGACTAACACAATGTGGGTGTGGGCTCCTGAGTGTACGTGTGTACTTCTGTTCAACGACAAAATGCCAAGAGATGCCATCTGACCCAAGATACTACTGACTTCACAGAAATGCCACAAGGCACCGCAAATGATGCCCACATGTTTATTCGCTGGGGTCCTCTCAGCACACACCAACTGGATGAGAGAGATATGCTTGACATGGGAGTGGCCACATGCTCCTTCTCAGTTAACTGCCCAACTCTATCCCAAGATGGGGTTGAAAATTGAAGAGATTTTAAAAAAGGATCGCTTGTCAGTACCTTATGACTTTAACTAGTACAATCACCTTTTTGTCTGTGAGACAGAGCTCAAAGTAAAGAGATATCACTAAGGCAGTTCTCTTTCTTCCTCACAAATTGTGCAGAGTGGTCTCTGTCTCCCTGATGGCCATGAAGCAATTCAATTTAGTGGCGTAAGTCTGCTTTTCAACAGAGGCTCTGCCGAGCAGACAGACGAGGACCACAGTGTGCTCCAGCCTCAGTCTGCATTTCACTGGGTCTTCACTCGGTCTACATTTACCTCCACCAGGTAGCCTGTGCCTTCCTAAACTTCAAAAGAATTCCAAGCCATAGATGCTGAATGTTGGAAGTTTGCAGACTGAGCCCTGGCCACATTCTATATGTTCTCGAACACATATCTGGTCTGACTCCTGATTTTTTCTATGCTGGTCACTGCCCTGTCATTTTTCCAGGCTGAGTCATTGTACCATAAGCTCCACAGGCAGTCTGTCTCTCTGAAGAGATTTTATCTTCTCGCAACATTTGAGTCTACTGTTCAGCTATTATCCCCAACTCCTATCTCAGTGTCTGAAACATTCTGCTCAAAAAGCTTTTCTTGAATTAATGAATATCAGTGAGTCTTCATCTAACAACGTGAATAAAACTTGGTGTCTGAATGTCTTATGGGTGTTTTCTAATCTCACAATGGTGATTTTTCAACTTCCAAAGCCACTTAATTATTTTCCAGTTTGAATACTTAGCAATAGCTTTGTCTAGACCCTCCACTCATTGCAATGGGTATTCTTGGAAATCTTGAAATAAAACAAGCTAATCTAAAGCATATCATAGTTTTCCTTCTGAAAATTATTATGATTTAAGAGATTACATTCCTAAAGAAATTGGGCTGTAGATCAGAGCTAATGATTGACCACATGTCCTACAATATCAGCCAATGAATATAGTCATTGGAAACAGTAAAGGTATGTTTTCAATCTTATTAAATGCATTTAAAATAAGCGACAGAGAGTCACATTTTTATTAAGTGTAGGTCCATTTTATGTACTTTATTAGAATTCAGAAAAATTGTTTGAAGATGATTGGAAATGATCCAGTTAAATATGTTCAAAATGTTTTGTCTGATACCTTTGGCTCCCGTTCTGTCTTTGGCTAAGTCAGGTATCTTGAAAATGAGTCCACTGAATTTACAGCTGCCTCAAGGTTTATAAAGTGTTTTCATGATATGAGTCTGCAGTGACTTGATCTGCTGGTGATAATGAGGGAGATGGTGATGTAAAAACACGAGGATGGCTCCCCAGTTCCCACTCTGCCTCTTCCCTGTCTCCTTTGGTATGCAGACAGATAACTCTGAGCACCGAAGGGCTGGGTTAGCTGGCTCCTGTGATGGTGGCTTCCTCCTAGTGACTTAGAAGCACCTTGGGGACACTCCTAAGTCCATCCACAATGATTCTTTGCAAGGATCTTCAAAAACTCTGAAATTTCCTCACTTGTGGGGACTGCTCCCTGGGTCTGGTTGTCACAGTGAGGCTCTATAGCTGAGAAACTAGAACTGCTGGGAGCGCACATCCCTGGGGGTGAGGAGTGAAGGGAGAGAAGCACTAGCGGGTCTGTGCGCTGCCCCTCACTCCTCACGGCTCCCTCACCCAAATTTAAGTGGCTTGATGTTCTGGTGCATGGTGCTCATTTGGTTCATGAGCTTATTCTTTCCATGAATTTGCTCACAAAATTCATTCCTAAGCCCAACTGGTTCCCCAAACACAAAGCACACTTCAGTGATCTAATAATTAGTTAGTCACTGGACCTACTGCTTAGCTGTCGAGAGAAATTATAACACAAAAATTCCTGATAGAAAGATAGATAGATAGATAGATAGATAGATAGATAGATAGATAGAAGATAGATAGATGGATAGATAGATGGATAGATAGATGGATAGATAGATGGATAGATAGATGATAGATAAATGGATAGATAAATAGAGCTGTGAATATCTGATCAACTCTTCCATCCAGATTATTTTCTCTTCTTATTATCTCTGAGCCGCTCCACAATCGTTTATGTTGCATAAAATTTATAGTAAGGGAAATGATTTTTGGCATATCACAAATCTAATCTGCTGTGTCTGGGAGGGCGCGATTGATTTTTTGTTCTGTAGATATTTTGTAGAGACTCATTTGATCTGTAGATATGTTATCAGCCACTTAGGTTTATACGCTTGGATTCACTGCTGTCCAGATCAAAGGAAGCCATTGAGTAAAAGGAGAAAAGCACTATTGAAAGCCTGCTCCAAGGAGGTAGAGGGGCCCTCTCACCTCAAGTCATCTTCCCATCCGCAGGTGGGCAAAGGTCATTTAGTGTGTGAAGTGGAGGAGAGAAGAGCGCAGCGAGGGCAGCTCTGCCTTCACCCGAGGTTTTTCCTTCCAGCTATCTTCATTCTCCCTTTTCATGGAAAGGAAACCTGGGACACTCTCTGCATATTTTGTCACAGCTTGCGAGCTGAAGAGAGGAAGTTTTTTTTTTTTTTTTTTTTTTTTAAAGCAACAACTATGTTATTTTTTGATACCAGCAACCGAACTCCAGGCCTCGCGTTTGCCAGGCAGGCTTTGTGGTGCTGAGCTACACTCCCCACCCCAGTAAGGAGTTTTGAGTATGTGTTCAGCAGAACAGAGTTTGGAGAAGTTACTTATCTCTAACAGGGGAAACAATCTAACTTCTAACACTGGTTGTTGCCCTGCAGATCTGTAAGACCCGTGTATACACTGCTGGCTGACTCATCTCAGCTTTCCATTGCTTTGTGTGGACATGGATTTCTGTTCTTCTCTGGCCATCTGTGACACAGTGCTTCCCCCATTAATCAATGAATCAGAGAAAAATCTTTGGTGATATTTTAGTTTCCCTTTGTATGAGGGTCATGATTATATATCACACTCTAAAAATTACCCTTTAACAGTTTGGTCCCTGGCTCCTGCACCGCTGCAGCTTCTTCCCACCTCAGAGGCGCCACGGAGGACACTACTTGCAACTAGACAATATAGGAATTCATATGGGGCTCTAAGCTCATTGCCTAAGCCTCCTGTGTAGGACTTAAGTGGCGCTCACAGTCACCACTCCCTAACAGCAGCTCGCTTTGGACCTGCCTGCGTGCTCATCTGTTCCTGCAATAGTAAGCTGAGCTGGAGTCACTATGCCTCAAGCCTTGCAGTTGAGAAACTCGAGGTCCTGTCTGCCACCTGACTCTGTTGGGGGACACTGCATTCTCAGTCTTCCCTCAGACCACCTGGTCACCATAGCAGCCATCACCACATCTGTGATCTACTTCAAAACAAATCTACGAGCAGGACAGCTACCCCTGCCTTTCTTTGGGCTCCTGGAGCACATAGTATTGTCTTCCATCCTCTGACTTTCAGCCTATGAATTTCTTTATGGCTTAAATGTGTTTCTTGTATACAGCGTATTGTTGGATTTTGTTTCTTAATCCACTCTGCCAGTTTATTTCCTTTAATTGGTAAACTGCGTCTGCTTACATCAGTGCTTTTTAACTTGTATGTATTGGCTTATGTTTGTCATGTTATTTTCCTGTGGTTGATTCCCTACTTTCCTCCTGTGTGTAGTTGTTTGTCCAGTTTGGTGGGTTCTTTCTGTTGACATTCTTGGAACTATATGCTCATATCTGTAATCTAAACAACTACCTCGAGGACAGCAATGTGTAATACAAAACTATGGTTGAACACATCTCATGTTCGTCTTAATGTGTATTATTTCTAATGTCTTACCAACTATTAGTATACTCTTTAAAATAATTTTTTAAAAGTAAAAAGACAAGAAACAATTAAGGTTTATTGAAAGCAAGTGTTAATATTCAATTATTTGTCCACTGTTGCACAACTGTATCTGTTAATCTGAGCAACGTATTTGACAATAAAAACAGATAATAGATCAATCATTGTTAATCAGCTATTCTGGTTTTGAAAATCTATAATTTATGTGTATGCCACCCTGTTAATGTCTTTGTTCCTGATTTTTGTTTTTACTCTT
This sequence comes from Ctenomys sociabilis, assembly GCA_004027165.1. Lineage (NCBI taxonomy): Eukaryota > Metazoa > Chordata > Mammalia > Rodentia > Ctenomyidae > Ctenomys > Ctenomys sociabilis. Next base: position 107,713 of record PVKA01001963.1, on the reverse strand, counting down.
CAACATAAAATTAAGAGAAAAGAAATCTAAATTCAATTAGCACAGGTATGCACACACACATACACATGGGTATACACACAGGCACAGACGTACACATGGGCACACATCTCTCAAAACCAGGAGATCCACCTACTTCCTATCAATTTTCCTTTTGTGGACTTGTTCAGAGGAGCTATCCATGCCACCCTATGGCTGAAGGCTATCCAAAGTGGCACCAAGTACTTACCTATCGATGAGCTAATTTTCAGGAATTGTTTTCAACTGGTATGTCAAATATATTGGTTTCTTTTTCCAAACTGAAACCTGCATTTTCATATCATTTCGTTATGTAGCCCACAGCAGATGGATCTGCTTTTAATTATCCACTTCCACATGTACCTTCTTAGGTCTGCACAGACCATGCATGTGTTGTGTTCGCCCAGGGCAAGGTACATGGCTAATCAGTTCACGCTGCAGCCGAGGAAAATCTGTGCACAAAGGACTGATGTGCTATTATCGTTTGTGGGTCATTGTAAGCTGAGCTTTGCTGCACCCCCTCAAAACCACGGCAGTTGGCCATTCCTCTGCCATCCCTCCTTAGTGAGGGAGACAGGAAAGGGCCAGGAGGCCTCACCTTGAGGGTGGTGCTCTCTGGGTGAAAGGTCAGACCCTTCCCTCACTGGGTCAGATCAGCAGTATTTTATGATATTTCTGGAACCCATGGACCTGTATCTCTGTGGCATGAAAAACAGAGGGAGAGAAGCACGAAAAGTTGTCTTCCAAGACCTCTGCCAAGGGGCTCAGCTCTCTGTAGCCAACAAGTCTTCTGAGCTAGGGTCCTTTGCTAGGGACCAGAACCTTCTGGGTTATTGCTGATTCACTGCAGTAGATCCCATGAAACAAAGGAAGATAGAGAGGGGAGGATTCAGAAGAAGTGAGAAAGAGGAGAGGCCAAGTAGAGGCTCCGTAGAGTAGGAGGGAATCCTCAGAGCAGAGGCAAGAGACCCTGCCTGGAGTGGCATCCAGGGGAGGTCTGAGGTTTTGTCTTGTGGCAAGCTCATGTTCACAATTGCTTTCAGAAATTTCAGTGTGGGCCCTGGCCCTGTGAAATACACTCTGCTAGAGTATGCAGGCAGGGCTGACACATTAGAATGTGTTTGTGATGTGGAGGGCCCTACATCCCTCCCTCCCCCCTCTCTCCCATGGTCACGCAGAGTTGCCAGCAAATCTGGATGATCCATCAACACATGCATACAGGCTTTCTCTTCCTCCGTCCTCCAAATGTAACTGTAGTCAAAATTATTTTATATCATAATGTGATGAAAACCAGAACCATGGCTTATCACACCTACGTTGCTTTTATAACATAGTATAGTGTTTGCACCAACTAACACATATTTATATTTGTACATTTTCTTAGTCTGCATAGTGTTGTTCTGAAAGACATACTAGAAGGCCTTGTAACAGTGGTCAGGAATTAGTGTCCCAGCTTTGGTTCAAAATAAAATTCACATTCTTGGTGATCCTGTGTGCAGAATGTCACTTCTTGCCTTTGAGTCTGTGCCCAGCATGAACCTTGGCATCCAGACCTCAAATAATACCATTGTTTGAGATTTATACAATTTTAGAAGAATGGAAGATGTCAGGTTAGGTTTCTAGTATTATAAACCCATAGATCTAATTTTTAAATAGTATATAGTGGTGTTTGTTTGTTTGCTTGTTTGCTGTAATCCAAAGTGTTAAGGCCTAAAATAGAGACACCAGCCCCCGTCATCCAAACCCATTAGCCAAGATCAGTTTCAGTTTCAACACCCAAGCCCAAACCCGTTAGCCAAGATCAGTTTCAACACCCAAGCCCTTCTGGGAATTCCCCCCACGCCCCCCCAACCCTGCGCAGTCCAATCATTGTAAAGGTTAGCACAAACTATCCTATCCCTTCAAATGTCAGCCCTGCTAACCTATGTGATTGGCTTCTGTGTGCCCGCTTGCTGCTTTGCCGCCAAAGGTGCTATATAATCCTGAGCGATCTAAGGCTCGGGGTCGCCGTGGCCCAGTTGCCTGGTGACCCTGTGCCGGCACAGCTTGCAAACTAAAGGCGCCAATTTCCCTGAGGCCCCGACTCTTGGTGTCCTTCCTTCCGTGACCCTCCTCGGACTTAACAAAAGTTACTTAGGGACTTTTCTTTCCCCAAGTTACTTTTGTCCAAAAATAGTTTAAATCTGTGGTGTTGTTCTTTTTAACTGTTTATATCTTTTTTTTCCCCCCTTAAACACAGCTTCAGTTTATTCAGCTTTCACTTTAACTGTGTTGCTGATTGCAACATTTGGGTATTAAGGGCATGCTCATTTTGAAATAGGTGGCCCCTTGTCATTCTGCTTCCTGTTAATGCCCCTTTGTGTCCTAAGGGTCCAGTCTTCCAGTCTGCGCAAATTAAACCTTTTTTTTTTTTGAAGAATAAAGCATTATTACTGTGATGGAAAATGCTCATGGTGTTTTTACGTTGGATTTCATAGTTCTCACACCTGCCATTCTTTTATCTGCAGTGCACGCTCCTGTCCACATAAAGCAGGTGCAGTCTTTCCATACTATGAGTGGCCTCCTCTGTGTGAAGTACTCCACAGCCTGCTTTCCCATGAACACTGTGGAGGCATGCAGCTCTAACTTATTAATTTTGAGCGTTGAAGTTGACTCTCTGCTCGGCAAGCCTGAGCATCTTCAGCTTTGCTCTGCTCCTCACACTTCGTGCCTGGCCGCACGCCCATCACAGACTCTAGCACGCTTGCTGTAGATCTTAGATAATAGTGGCATCATGTTTAAATTCCCAGCCCCTGATTTAATAGATGTACAGTGGTTTTTATAAATGCTTTCAATTTGTGCTTCCTAATTATTAGCAGTCACTCAAATTGCTATTTCTTTGGCTTATTTGTCCATGTGTTGACCATTGCTTCTCCTACTGAATTGTCCTTTGAGCCTGCACATGAAGTATGAGTGTTGATGCGCGATTTGTAACAATGCCTTATGGAGGTGGGGAAGCATATGTAGATTACACTAGGCCCCAAATTGTTATAATTTCTCCAAAAGCCAAGGTACCTGTTAAGCAGCCCCATTTCCTACTCTCCTTATGATCTCACAGGAAGAATGAAAGGCATTTGCAAACAAAATGGATGCAGCCTGCATTTGTCCAAGTCCCAACTCTTTTCTGACCTCTACAATGAGAAGTAGGGAATGAAATTACCAGAACTGGGACACTTGCCCTTTTAACCATCCTGTGGAGACATGGTTGTCATATAGCAAATTCTTGTTTATTTTTTAGACCCATATTTAAAGAGAATGATTCGATACTTTTTGGCATCTATGTGTATTTTTCTGACTCATATGGGAAACCACGCTCACAACGAAGAAGAGGAAATGTCTCTGTCAGCTCCAAATCTTCCTCCTACCCACGTGAAGACTTCCCTTCCTCTGTGTCCAGGCAGCCATTGATCTGCCTGCTGCCCTACAAGTACTTGAGTATGGAATCCCAGGAGATGCACTCTTTTCCTTTTAATCTTGTGTCTTGTCTAAGTATAGTTCCTTGGAAACTCACCCACGGTGAGGCAATTCATTGATATTGCTGACCAGGCTTCTGTCATACAGAAGCACTGTTATCTGCTGATCAGAATTTATATTGTATCCAGTTGGGAACAATAAGATAAGTAGTAATGAATATCCATGTACAAGTGTTTGTGTGGATGCATACACATCCTTTGTCTTCAGTAAGTATATGAATGAGTGGGTGGATCATATGACAGTGTCTATTTAATATTTTCTAAACTGCTAAAAAGTTCTGCAAAGTGGTCACACGATTTTACATTCCCACCTACAGTGTGTGACATGGAATCCCAATTTGACAATATTTGCTTGGTTATCGTTTGTAGAGTTTGTCATAGTAGGAGGTTTGTAAGAAAAGAGTATTTTGGTTTTCCTGTGATTCGCATTCCTCTGGGGACTAAAAATATTGGGCATCTTTTCTTGTGTTCATTTCTTAGCACTATGTCTTCTTTGGTGAAATATCTGTGCAAATATTATTTCTTTCCACTTGCTTGTCAGGTTATTTTTCTTATTATCATGTTTGGGGGTATTTTATAATATTTTGAATTCAAGTCCTTTATAAAATGTATATTTGATAAATATTTTTGCAATGAGTAATTATCTCTTCATTTTCTTAATATAATCTTGCAAAGAAGTTCAATTTAAATCAATGTATTCTCTTAAAAATCATACTTTTGGCAGGGCCTGGTGGTTCATGCCTTTAATTTCAGCATGCAGGAGGCTGAGGGAGGAGGATGCATGAATTTGAGGCCAGCCTAGACTACATAGTGAGTTTCTGTGTTGAAGAACAAAATAAAACAACTAAATACTCTTAACATCAAAGCCAAGAAATTTTTGTGTAACACATGATCACAAAAGTTATGTCATAAAATTTTGATAGATACTTAGATCTCTATTGCTGTTGAGTTAATGTCTGTTTATAATTAGGGGCTAGATTTTAAATTATTGTTTTTGCTTTGGATACACATAGGCAATTATTCCTGCATCATTTTTTTGTTTTAAAAGATTTATTGCAATGGAAGCTACCTGGTTTGTTTTTTTTTAATTGTTTTTTGAGGTACTGGGGATTGAACTCAGGACATTGTGCTTGCTAGGCAAGTATTTATCCCACTGAGCTATCTTCCCAGCCCTCCTGTATCATTTTTGAAGACACTGTCTGCCCTCCCCTGAATCGAATCTGCTCATTTGTTGGAAATCGCTCCTGTTCATATGCCCCGTCTATTCTGTTCCACTGATCCGTTTATCTCCACTACTCCCTCTTGATTCCCATACTTTTCATAGGCTTTGAAGTCAGTAATGTGAGAAGATGCTTCTCATGACTTCACACTGATTTGGAATCTCAGCATAGCTCCCGTGGTATGAACGGAGACAGAGAGGCAGTCTGCTGCAGCAGAAGGACAGTCCATGGGCACAGGCACAGCCGGGGACGCTGTACTGACTGATTTCACCTGTGGCCAGCACTGAGGAACCAGCTCTAGAATCCAGCTGTCTCTGGGTAGCTGGTATCCCTCAACCAGTCAAGATGGCTTTTCTATTCACATTTCAGCTTTCTAGCCCATGGCTTTTCAAGTGGCTTTCCTGAGGTCAGCTGAAAACACTCTTATGACCTTTGGTTGTTCATTTTGCTTGGGTTTTCTCTATTTGGGAATAATAGCCATTCGTTTTGCAAATCTTAAACTTTCATTCTGAAAGCTCCAGTGCTGCCACCTGATCACAGAAGGACTTTAGAACTTCTTCCCAGGTTTTGAGGACAGAAAGCCTGAGTTTCAGAGGAGGTTCATTAATAAATGTTTAGGAATGCTGTTTTTTGAGAGATAACACAATGTCTCTTAACTGCATTTAAAAACACAGTGTTGAAGATTGGTACACTGTTCATTCACATATCAGTCATCAGTCACTTTTGGACAAGCGCTGTGTCCCAGGCACTTAGCGGGGGCTGTGGGGATAATGAAGCTCAGGAAGCTTTCATCTGATACATTCTAAACTTCTGGAAATCAAAGCCAGTTACAGATACCACTTATGGATCACAATAATCCAGGTTTCAGACCTTAGATCTGCAATTCCAGCTCAGATAAGATTGAAGCTATCACGAGGAGGCATTTTCTGAATTAATCAGGCAGAATTCAAGAATAGTGGGGCCTGGATGACAAAGACAAAGTCTTGGGAAGGACAAAGCATTCAGATGAGACCAGATGCAGGAAGTCAGAGGCCAAGCCTTCCAAGGGGTCACCCAGGGTCAGCGAGCATTTATTAGAAAAGAATGGAAGAAGAAAGGGGAGTAGAAGACTAAGGAATTGTCTTACCTCCTGCCTGGGGATGTGTATACACAGGAGGGGGGCTCACAGTGAATTTGAGCCTCAGAGGCAAAAGGTGCTGAATCAAAGCTCAGCAGGTATCACTTTTCCTACCAGGAGGGATACCAAGGCAGCGAGGGTCCAGACTCCTCCCAGAGGAAGGAAGGCATCAACATGAGAAGCCTGTCTTCTGTGATGGATGCAGATTCTGCACACACATAGTTAAGAAGCACTCCAAAAGGGCAGAAAGATGAGGTTCTCTGCCAAAGGAAGCAAAGCTATTGCCAGGCTAAACTTCATCGTATTCCAGGTGCCCTTGCTTACCTTTGGGAGCTGGACAGTCCCTGGACTGCTGCTCTGGCTACTCCTTCCACCCTTCTTGGCTATCTTTTCCTATTTGCAGTTCATTTCCAGGATGCCATATTCATGGAAGCCACTGCCACCTCCCAAGCAAAACCCAGAACACAACAGCCTGTGCCCCCCGCCTGCCCCCAGCCAAGGGAGCAGCGCCTCCTGCCTGGAGGCTAGGACCAGAGGCTACCTTTCTTCCTTTCTAATCTTACTCACACAATGAAATAGTTTCTTAGTGTTTTCCCTAAGAACAGTTGACCTGGAGAGACACAGGCATTAGGATTCTCCAGTTCTCTCTTTGCCTACATTCACTCTGAGATGCCTCAAACCTTGCTTTGTATCCTTATGAAAACAAAGATGGAGACAACGGATTGGATGGTTAAACATAGTCATCTGTAGCCTGCTATGAATTTTGGCTTCAGTTTGGCAAACAGGACATTTGGAAATCCTGGCTTCATGGTATTCACCATATTAGGACCAGAGAAACCCCAGAGCAATTGAAAATTGGAAAAAGTAGATTTGGAACAAGAGCTACTATTTTTTTGCACAATTCATTTTTCTTCAGGCAGAACCCTCAGTGCTTCTGTCAAGGCCCTTCACCACCCCACCCCCTCTGCCCCGCCCCCAAAGTATAATCTCTGGTCACACATGGTTCCTATTCATTTTCATTTAATTCATCAAGATATCATTTAGTTAGATGATATCTTGTCCAAGAAATTTTTTATGAGCTGACAGTGTGAGCCTGGCTTAAGCTTATTATTATAGTTAGGGAGTTTCCTTTTCTTTGGACTGAGAGCTGTGGCTGTCCCAAGGCAGCCCTAAACCAAAGAAGGCTCCAAGAGCTGCCCTTGTCAATCATTTGTGGGTTGTCTCTCTAGTTCTGGAACCTGGTCATATCTGACACACTTCCTGGTGGGTGAAATTATTCTCTGGATCTCTTATATACTCTCTTTCAGATTTATTTTGGATCTGGGTTCCACTGAGATCTTAAGTTGTTCAGGCTGTTGGTGACCTTGGGATTTTCTTGTCTCAGCCTCTTGAAGTGTGGAATCCCAGGTGGCTCAGCAACACCCTGGGCTCCAGGCTGTTCTGATCCAGTGTGCAAGTCTAGACCGTGAACGGGTCGTCTCTTGCTGCAAGTCTGCACCTGGATCCTGCCGTCTCATTTCTTCTGCTTCTTACCATGCATGAACCAGCTGAGTGTCAATGCCCACTGAAGTGATTCAGCATCATCCTGACACATCCAGCTCTTCCTGCTGCCAGGGAAACTCCTTAGAACCTCACCCTCTTGTTCTCAGTCCACAGTGGTGCTTCTTGAGCAGGGAAATACGTGGACTCAAGAGGTTCAAGGTCAAGAATCAGGGACCAAATAGACAAGCACATAATACTGGCCTGAAACAAGCAAGGAAACAGACCACCACCACCACCACCACCAACAACAACAACAACAACTGGAGGAAAACATTGCTCTTCTATGTTTCTAAATCCCACAAAAACATGGGTTAGAGTACAAAGCTCGCAGCATATTTCTTGGGCCTGATCCTTTGGGCCCCAAGAATTACATGTTCATTGATAGCACCATTCATCTCTGTGGTTAAATTTGGAGAAATCAGCTTGTCTGCCAAGCCCCTAGTCCTGTTCTAGGTCTCACCTCCGACTCACTCCCATGTACCTTCCTCTCTAAACAGAGCCACCACTTCCCACCCTCCCTGTTTATTCTTTCTCTTTAAAATTTATTTTATTTTATTGATGCACTTTAGATAAGCATAGCAGTCACACTCATCGTAGAGAATTTGTATCTGCACATGATATTGCTTTTTTATTCTTTCTAACCAAAATTCCTTTAAATTTCTAGCCCCATGCCTGACCTAAGTCCAGACCTTAGAAGGCTAGATCAGTTCTTCTTTCACATGTAAGTCCACTCTTTGTATGCTTCACAGCCCTGGTTGTTAGCTGGGATCTCAAAGATCATTAATACAAAAGCTATTGGTTGGATATTCTTCCTGAGCCTTTGGGATGTACAACAATAAACAGCCCTTGGTAAGCGGGGACAAGACGCTGAATGCTGTGCGGAGGACCTAAGGAACTTTTCTATTATTTCCTTTTTTCTTTACCTCCAATGGGTAGCAAACCTTGTTTCTAGAATGAGAAGTCAAGGGTTGAGGTGACAGTGTGGATTCATAGCTTTTATAGGCAGGGTTTATGATGAAAAAAACTAGGAAAAGTATGTTGATTGAGCAGCCCCTTGGCTATATGTCGCTCCCTCACCCCACACTGCATACATACCAATTTTTTGCATATATACATAAAAATCTGGAATTTAAGATTTTCTTGAAAAATCCAGACTGGCTAGGACTCTGAGCTGGTCCCCAGCTGCTGTGGCTGTGACCTGGAAAGGACATGGCCATTATCTTACCAATGTCTCCACTTCCCGTGGCCCAGACACAGAGAGCTCCCTGGGAGCACTGTGGCTTGCTCCCGTCCTGTAGGGACAGACAGAGCAATCACGCATCCCACATGGGAACCCACAGGTAGGGACTTTCCATAGGTTCCAGGAGAATGACCTCTGGGTAGAGATGGGCAGAAACCCCTCGGGAAAGCCCAGCTGGAGGAGGTGTGCTGGGAGAGTCCTTCAGGAACTGAACCCCTCAGACATTTTATCCAGAACTTTGGATCTCAAAAAGCACCACAAGAAGAAACAGCACACGGAAGCACGAGTGGCGTGGTCCACTTGAAGGCCCCGCCTGCAGCCCACTCGGCCCTCTGCCCAGCTCATCGCCTGCATCCAGCCTTGGTCCTCTGGAAGCGCCTGCTTTGTTTCCCTACTGTGATTTGCTCAGAGTCCCATGAGAACTCTTCTGGGCTCTGAGCTGCTCAGACTCTTTGATACTTTGTGTGGCCCATTTCCAGGGCTATCAGAAAAGGTCATCCAAGATCAAATCTCTTGCTTTTCTTTGCCGAAAGGGGAACAAAGCCAGGCATCTCCCTTCCTGGGGGCTGTGGAGTGGGGGTTGCACAGCCTCCCTTCCCCGTCTCCCAGTGAGGCCTCTGAAAAGGGAACTACTTCACCCCAAAGCTTCTCCTTTCACCTGTAACAATGGGAAGACTGGCTGACAGGGATCCCCGGAGGAGCTGTGTGGCTACTAGGACAGGCCCAGGCCATCCATGGACAGGCCATGCCCAGGGTTTTGGGTTTCAAGACCAGGACACAAACAAGGGGCATTCAGAGCAGGTAGCACCTTCTCCTGGCTGTGCCACTCATAGCTAAGTGGCTGGCATCTTGAAAGCGTGGGTGCGTGAGGAAGGCCAGAGACAGAGTCGCTAGCAGACAGGCGCTGCGCTGGGTCTCAGCCCGCAGGGAACTCAAGAGCACGCCTCCTCGCTCCTTTGGGAATGACTGCAAGAGAGTCTGCTCGCTGCACTCTTGTGAATTTTCCAAGTCCTCTTTGCCTCTTCCCAGCACAAACCATCCTAACATTTCAGAATGGGCCGGCATGGCCTTCGGTCTGGTGACTCTCCTCCCTTTACAGACAGCACAAAGGTCATTTAAAAAGGGTGGCTCCCTGGTCAAGGCCACACACTGGAAAGTGACAGACCAAGGACGACACACTGGGCTCTTTCAATACCCTTCTCCATTCCAGTTCCTGCGGTTACTAGAGTTTGGTCAGACACGTACAACTTTCATTATTCTTTGTGCATCTACAGACACTCGTGCTATCACTTAATATTTTTCCTTTAGCCAGGCAAGTTCTTACTTAAATGGAGTGATCTTTCAAGGAAACTGTGTCGCTGACGGCAGTGGGAACACACGCACTGCACGCTTTCCATACTGGAGACTAAAAGGCAAAGGTATGCGAGGGAAAACAAGGCCAGGAAGCACAGGGTGAGGCTCTACGGGAGTGCTCTGTGCATCTTTGGGGTTGAAAGAGGAGCCAAGGGCTCCGGCGAAGTGAAAGGAAGCTGGTGGCTGGTGCTCTCAGATGCACTCTCCTGGCGGGGCCTGGAGAGCCAAGGTGGAGCCGCGCTCTTGCACACGGCCATCTTGCTCCTCACCTGCGAGTCTGCTCCTTATTTGGGAACCGCCACTCCGTCTCCCTGCTGAGGGTTGCACCCCACAGATGGTGCAAATAGACACAAGGCTCCCCACACACACCAAAAAATAAGAGCTGCAGTGCCTGTGGCGGAGCGTATGTTGGTGTTGATTTTTCTGCCTGTCGGTAAGATGTGCTGCACCTTTGGGTTGACAGCATCCTTTCAACGAGGGAGGGCTCAGAGAGGCAGCTGGAGGAGGGACACATATGAGCTCTTCCACGGGGGTGTGGGGCTTTGTAGGATGGCCTTGACAGACCCTGCTGGCCAGACGCCATCTCTGTCTAGACAAAGCCCCCACCTCTATGGCATCTATGACAGACAGTAGCACACTCATGAGCACAGGGAGGCAAATGACATGGCTTTTCCCACACCTGGGCCATCCGTTTGCCAGGGGGCCTCAGACAGTAACTTGCCTTTCTTTCACTTATTTCATCTGTAGAATGAAAGGACCACAGTAGACAAAACTGAGTCTCCCCCAGCCTTGGTAAAAGTGTCTGTGTGTCTGTCTGCATGATCACAGTGACCGTGTCCTGGCACTGCCCCTGGAGCTGGGTGTGGGTCAGAAGTAGCATGAACTGGGCCAGCGAGTCCCCGTGTTTCCTCTGCTGCATTCCCTGGCTTTGAATGGAATCTCTGTCCTAGGTCAAGAGGGAAGATGAGAAATGCAGCAGGGCCAGAGGTGCACTTGTGGGGATCGGTGACCGGAAGGGTGAGTAGGAGGAGGCGGCAAGCCATGGCTGAGGAGAGGAGAAAGGAGCCTGCAGGCTGTTTCTTGTCTGCTGGGCTTTCTGCAGAATGGCCTGCCCTCTCCACATGTGAGGCCATGTGTCCTGTCAATAAACGTGGACTGAGAAATGATTGCCCCGCACAGTGCTTGAGAAGCAGCAAGATGACCAAGGGTGTCCCGGCTTTGGGAGGCAGAGGCCTATGTGACTTCAGATAAAGGGTGTGAAAGCATACTTATTATATTTACTGTGAAAAATTAATCACAACAATTGATTATTTTAAAAGACATCCATCCCCTGCAAAAAAAAATCCCAATCCAGGATGATCACAGTGTTGTTCATGAAGGCCTTGACCTGTCTCCCCTCTTCACTCACTCTTCACAGGACAATAACAAAGTGGTAGATTCTGCAATGTTTGTGTACTTCATGGAGGGAGAACTTCTGTGTTGATAAGGAATCAAGAGAACAGACGCCATCCTTACAGAGCACACATCCAATCCTTCGAAGGTCTCCTGCACATACCCTCTTTCGGCTTAATCAGCTCTAGCTCTACTCCCTGACCCCACCTACATTCCTCAGGGGAAGAAGCCAGAGGATGTGTGCACATCATAGCCTGACGCCTGCTCCAGCCACCTCTGTGCAGCCACACATGGAACCGAGTCTGCCACTGGAAAAGCTAGATCTCCTGCATGGCCGGAAAGGACTCCCAGCCCCGTGGCCACACCAGTGCCTGTCCACATGAAGGGACAACAGTGGAAGCCATTTGACAAATTGTAAGTGTGAATATAACTGCGTGTGTGTGTGTGTGTGTGTGTGTGTGTGTGTGTATGTGTGTGTGTGTGTGTCTGTGAAAGCAACGGGCAGAGGGACATACTTCTCCTGCAGAAGTCTACAGTGCAGCCACAGCGTAAGAGCACACCCAGGACCTTTCCCTGCTGACATCTCTGGAGGGAGAGTGTCTTACCCTCCTCACATCCTACGCCTTCCCCTGCCACCCACTCCATTAGTGACAGCTCATAGCTCCTGAGCAGCAGCCCAGCCTGCCTGAGTTCAGTTTGGCAAGGGTCTACTCCTCCTTGAGTTGGGTTCTGGAAGTTATTTATGAGAGATTACTGAGCAAACAGCTGAGTGAACCTAAAGGTCAATTCACTGCTGAAACAGAACATGCCTAGATAGACTAAAAACTGGCTTTGGGTAGAGAAACAGATGAAGGAAAAGAGAAAAGAAGGAAGGGAAATGCAAATATATACAATTTCTCTTAGTTCATTGAAAAGAAAAATTTGTGCTATGTCATACTCTGAGTAACTAATGTAAAGATAACAATACAATACAATATATTAGCCGTTGTGACTCTTTTATTATCTTGCTTTGCAATTTTGGAGGTTTTTCTCTTTGAAATAAATTTTTTAAAAAACTGGCTTTAACTGAACATATTTTATTGACCATGTTTAACAACAGAGAATTGGGAACCTGTGCTACTGTCTTGCCATTAAGTCTAATTTTATGAATATGCTGTCATTGGCTTAGACAAATTTCATTTGCATGTTAAATGAGTGAAAAGTGCTCCAAGGGCATCTTGCTTTAAAGCTAGAATCTGTGGCTGTGGTGCATCTAGGCGTCTCGAGCTGCACGTGTGTCACCACTGGGAAAATGAAGAGTGGGGCGTGGGTACCACGGCTCGGTGCTGGAAGGAGCAGCCGATGTGGAAAGACGGCGCAAACCTTTCCAGCTATGTTCCTCTGCGGTGATCATCGTGGCAGTATTGTAATAACAAAATACAAGTTGATTTTTAAGAATGTATAGTTAGAAAGGGAAGCTCAAACTTTCCTCCTTTTCTCTACTTGGGCAGTCACAGGTTAAAGAAAATATGGCAATTGAAGCTGAAGAGAGCATGGCCCAAACACAAAGTGTGTGTGTGTGTGTGTGTGTGTGTGTGTGTGTGTGTGTGTCAGAGAGAGAGAGGGACAGAGAGAGAGACAGGGAGAGAGACAGAGACAGAGTATGTGTGAGTACGGAATGTGTATGTGCCTGGAGTGTATGTGTGGAGTGTATGTGTTGTGTGTGGAATGTGCATGTATGAATAATATTGTAAGGGTATGAGTGTGAGGTGTGTGGTGTGTGGAGTGTGGCTGTGTGTGGAGCATGTGTGGACCGTGTGTATGTGCCAAGTGTGGGTGTGAGGGTGTTCACAGCAGGCTCAGGGGTGCATGTGTGGACTGTGCCTACAGAGCCAGTCGCCCTAAGGCCACATCCCTCAGCCGGCCCCTGAGAGGCTGGAAACGTCTTCAGGGAGTGCTCCGTTCAGCCTCTGCACTCTGGTTTGCGGGTGTCTGCCTATCTCCCTCTGCTGGAGCAGACACTGGGGAGCACGCAGGGAGGAAGGGTGCACTGGCTCAGAGCTGGAAGGTTTCAGTGTCTTCCAACTTTGCCCATTGCCTGGAGTCGCAGTGAGACCCCCAGGACAGGAGACAGGAGCACATGGCAGAGGAGGCTGCTCCCCTTGGAGCAGAGGGAAGCTGGAAAAGCAAGATTCCACAGTGCACCTGCAATGACCCAACCTCCTCCCCCAGGGCTTGCCAGAACTTGCATATCACCTCATAGGGACATTGTCTTGGAACAAAGCCCTAGCATGGGGCTCTGAGGGCCACAAGGTCAGCAGGGGGCACATGAGGCTGCCACTCTAGGTGAGGACTATGCTCTCTCCCTGCCTCTGAGTGTCTTTGAAGACTGGGTAGATCAGGGATAGATCAGGGCTCCCCTCCTCCTGCATGAGACCCTAGAAAGGAAGTGCGGTCGATTTGGATGGCACAACAGAGGGGAGCCACAAGTGAATGGATGCCCCAGAGCTCCCCGACCGCCACCCCCATTCCACAGGCAGAGGGCTCTGGGCTTGCAGTCTTGGAAAGCAGATTGACAGTTACTTTTTTTTTTGGCCTGCTTAGTCCACCCTGAGGGTGGGACTGACCTGGCATGTGGTGCCAGGGTTTGAACTACAGTCCCTGGCACCTGCCTAAGCTTGCCTAAGCAGGCACATTAGACTGCTGAGCTATCGCTCCAGCCCCACAGTTGCTTTCTGAGACTGCTTCTACTCGCCCCACACATGCACTGCCATTCGCACTGCAGCCTGCTGACCCATGCTGGAGGACAAGTCTGGCCGAGGGAACAGGCCCGCTCTGTGCAATGGACACACTCTTTTCCCCTTCCCTGGTGCCTAGGATTTCTGATAGGCTCCCTCCACAATGAAGGGAGATGAAAGGTTCCTCCATTTGGGGTTGAGGCTCTGCACTCCTTCTCATGTCCTAAACTTGCCCCAGGACTGACGCTGTTGTGTCCTTATAAACCTACCTGACTCCGGACTAGGACAGTCTCATCTCCAGGTTTTTCCTGGTCTTTGGAAATCACTAACATTCTATTTGCCTCCATATCTGCTATCGGTGGCAACAAGGACAAGGGTTGGGAAGCCAGCCTCAGTGGTGTGTGGCTGCCCTAGAGGTTTTGTCAACCAACTCAAATCCACCAGAAGGTTTCAGTAGAAGCACAGTCTTCCCTCAGCCAACTGGGCTAGGAGATCATCCTCTCTGAATCCACAAAATAATGATCAAGTCCACCATGGGCCAAACCAGATGGTGTCTATGGCCCTAGAAAAGTGACAGAAATCCACACTGAAAGGGCCTGTCCTCCATCCCCCAGCTCTCCGCTGCGCTGCCTGTGGGCTGGGGGACGCGTGCATGATGCTTCCCCAAGCACCTTGTGATTTCAGCTCACCATGTTCTCTGGATCACGTCCTCCCTGCAGGAGCAGGGGGACCTCGCCTTCAGCCTCATCACACTGTTTCCCTTTCTGACCACTGTCCCAGTGTCCCACAGAGCAGATCAAGGAAGCCCAGGACATGTGGCTCATGTTTCTTTCCCAGCTCAGCATCCCCCAGACCTGTTGCACAAGGGCTGATCACTCTCTTATAGGGGTTGGGCACGCTTGCATGTTTTACAAAGTCCCAGGAGGAACTGAGGCCCCTGCCTGGGGGGAAGGCTCAGGGGGATTGTATCATTTGGGGGAACTGAGGCTCATGCTTGATTCTTGATTCTCTGAGATCATCATACTCGCTGTCTTTTAACTCATTGTTAACTGATTTGTAAATTTCTTTGTCCTTCATGACACTTTTGAGAACCACAATCCCAGAAGGAGCACATGCCTGGGTGGGGCTCACTGGGGTCCACTTGCTGAGCCTCTCTTGCCTGTGAGGCTGAGCCAGTGCTCAAGGCACGGAAACCAGTGTTGTCCCTCCCTGCTTATGTTGGACTCTTCTTACAGCCCGTTCAAATCCCATTGACAGTAACCATGACTCAGAACTGAGGCCCTCCTAAATTGGGAACTGATGCCTCACTTCTGAGTCATCAGTTCCCAATTTAGGGAGGGAAACTCTGCACACCTGAGTTACTGATTCGTGGGAGATGAGCCTCCGTTAGTTTTCTTTTCCTAGTCACCAAAGTCTGTCTGTGGCCCTGGGCTGAAGGGCCACCTTCTGACATTGTTTCCTCACACAGATGGTTTGGGACAACCCATTCACAGCAGACAGGGTACTTTGTACATGACATCTGAGGGTACCTTTTTAAAAAGACTGTTGTTTTTATAAGTAGCCCTCCTTTAGTTTTTGAATTTTTTTTTTATTTTTTAAATTAAAAGAAAAAAAATCTGTCTCTTATTCTTTCTGAAAATATTGGAAGATTCCACAAAGCACAAATATATGTGGTCGTCTGCCACAGCCCCACCAAGCCAAAGCAGGGACTTGGCACTGTGTGTTCTTCTACGTGGACACTGGCTCTGATCTTTCTGCACACACACGTAAAGAGTTTGTTGGCTGCCTGGACACACTGCTGCCCAGCCCCAGCTCTCTGCTGTGTAGACATTCTCTCACTGCTTTCATCCCTGAAAATAGACACGAGGAGAAGCCCTCTAAAACTGAGCTGTTAGAATAGGAGGTACATCACCATCTCCATATCTTGCTTGATAATGTGTCAAGGGCAGCCCCTGACATAATTGAACACATTTGCAGCGTGACTGTCCTGACTGCAAAGCATTTAATCACTGACTGTACTGTTAGCCATTCCTGCTTGCTTCACGTGGCTTCCAGCAGTATTACTCAGTTACAGATACCATCACAACCAACAGCCTCCAAAACAGATCATTTTAATATCTCTGGTGGCTTTCTTCAAATTCACTCCTAGAAGGAGAATGGCTGGGTCAAAGGGAACAGGCACCTGTCCAGTTCTGCTCAAGTCTCACAGGTCCAAGAGGCTTGAGCACCCCTGGAAAGTGGCAGCAGAAAGCAAACTCAACAGAGCTGCCTATCATGTCTCTCAGAAAGAGCAAGCTTGGTAGTGGCTGGAATCTTAGAGTCCAGGCATCCGCTTCTGAGAAGACAGAAGACCCTGTCTTCCGTGTGTCTCCTTCCTCGGCGTGCTACCACAGGAGCGCTCTGACCCCTCCTGCGTGCTGCCGCAGGAATCGCTCTGTGCCTCTCCTGTACCAGAGCCTCTCTCGGCATCTCCTTAACCCAGTATCTGAGGTGGCTATTACACAGGGTCTATTGCATGCCAAACACCAGGCGGCATCTTAGAGTTGGGAAAATGAGTAAGTCCCATGAGTCTAAGAGCTTATTGATAAGTGCAAACACACGAACTGACATAAGGATCAGTAAAGTACAGATGATGATTTTTGTTTCTTTTACATGTATTTTCTTAGAATAATACCTGGCAGTTGTGGAAGGTTGAAGAATACTAGGCGAGTAAACATTTATCTGGAGAGTTGAGTCTATCAAGCACAACATCACCTGGGATGTTTTATAAAAGCTTTGTTTGTAAATAATTATATAATACAATTCATACATCAATTTTTTGGTAATTCATGAATTATGAAATGAACTGAAATGTGCAGTTAGATGGCTTTTAGTATAATGACAAAGCTACATCACTATCCCTGCAATCCAAATGAAAGCACCACCAGCACAGCGGAAGTAAGCTGCATTCTCGCGAGCGCTTCCTTCGCTCCCGCTGGCACCGGGACCTCAGCGGCACTCGCCATCTGTGTCAGTAGCTTTGCCCCGCTGGGCGTTACAAACAAAAATCCTCATGTCCTGTGCGGCCCTTTGTCCATCTTTCCACTGAGCATGAGGCCTTTGATGCTGAGCTGGGTCAGAGCACATCTCAGTTCCTTGCTCTTTTAAACTCTAACATTCCACCGTGTGAAAGGCCACTTAGGCCACCACTCACAGGAATTCGGGCTGCTTCCACAACTGTGGTTCTTCTGAATAACACTGCAGTGAACTTTCATGTGCAAAGCTTATTGCCATAAAGGTTCTAGTTTCTTTTCACATTTTTGTGCCATCTCAGGGTCCTTTGGGTCAAAGGCAAAAGATGCATTTATGGAAAGAGAGAGATGAAGCTCAAAGATATCATAACCCAGCTTGTCTGCTATGGTTCTACCTGTCCGCTTTCTTATTTATTTATTTATTTATTTATTTATTTATTTATTTATTTGGTACAGGGTCTTGCTGCACAGCTTGGACTATTAGTGATCCTCCTGTCTCAACTGCCCCAGTTTAGGTGGCCAGCTTGACAAGAGACCTGCAAGGTACACAGTACTGGGGATTGAACCCAGGTTCTTGTGCTACCATGCACGTGCTTAGACCACTGAGCTACCTCCCCAGCCCTACTTGTCCACTTTCTAAAGGCAACATCATGAGTCTCATTCCTTTTTCTCTTGCTTCTAAGGAATATGTCTTCTATGTGCTATTTTTTTTTCTTTTTCTTTCTTTTTTTTCTTTTTGTTTTATTGAAGTACAAATATCAATGAGACAGTTTTAAGATACCTTGACAAGATGGATTTGATAAATTAATACACTGCAAACTGTTTTCATAATGTTTTGGTATAGAAGGTGCATACATGATATTATACTTACAGACATTATTGTAGCATATGTCTCTTATTAGTAAATAAAGAGAGAGTAGCTGTTTGCGTATCTTATTTTTTATACCTGAATTACATCAAAGATTCAATAATTAATACTTTCTACCTTGTTATTTTCCTAGCAGTTGTCCATAGTACTAGAAGCCGACATAATATCCTGTCCAACCACCGCTAGTGCAAATCTTGCCTCTCATAGGATTATGTAGAAGCATGGTGTTATCTATCCTAACTGTACTGTCTATACACACACATCATGATTCTTCCTTTCTATATCCCTTCCTTTGTCTACACCTGTCAGAGATGGGCACTCCATTGTCATTCAACTAACTTAGGTGCTTGAACTCGACACCACAATCCAACACAGTCCAGCATTCCACTACAATAGTGAGTTATCTGAAGAAGTTGTCGACCATAGCCATTTACAGCTCAGCTTAACATTATGGCCCCATGATGTATACTTCATTTTTATACTTTTCTGCTGGATGGTTAAGACCTAGATAGAGCAAGACTTACATACCAACACATGAACTTTATGTTTCTTATGAGGTCAGTGAAGTCCCCTCGGGGTTTATCTTGTAGTCCTGTACCTTATTCTGTAGTTCCTTTGTCTGTATCATCCATGTGGATGAGTCACGGCCAATGCTTGACCAGTTTGCTCCCAGAGAGAGCCTGAGAGAAAGTTTTCTCTCCATGTGACTCTCCCCAGGCACACTATAGAACTTCGATCTCTTTCCTCTGTGGCTCCATAATCTCCTTGTTCAGAAAATTTGGAGCTCAACTTAGAT
Source organism: Ctenomys sociabilis (assembly GCA_004027165.1). Taxonomy (NCBI): domain Eukaryota; kingdom Metazoa; phylum Chordata; class Mammalia; order Rodentia; family Ctenomyidae; genus Ctenomys; species Ctenomys sociabilis. The sequence continues at coordinate 88,930 of PVKA01001963.1, read as the reverse complement.
CATGATGTTGCAGTACAGGCTCTCCTATGTCCTGAGTCTTTGCTGACCTTGAAAGGCTAGGGCCAAAATGTTGGCTGGCCTTGTGGCTCTTCTATTTCTCCAACTTTGATCTGTGAACTTAGGTTGTTAACCATCCAGAAGAAAAGCTGATTAGTATCCTGCAGCATATGCCATTCACTTTGCCTTATCTGACTCAATTGATTTTGGTTGTTGTTGTACATTTCCATTTGTATTTCTGCTTTTTGCTTGTTATACTAGGGAGACTATAGGATATTTACACATGTGTGTCTGGTTTATCTCACTTATGAGTATATGTTCAAGTGGCATCCACTTCAGTATAAATGCTTCAAACTTATCATTCTTAACAGCTGAGTAATACTCCATTATATAGAAATACCACATCTTTTTCAACCATTCCTCAGGTGATGGACATCTTGGTTGTTTCCAGGATTTTGCTATCACAAATTGTGCTGCTATAAACATAGGTATACATATATCACTATGGTATAATGTTTTCAGTTCCTCTGGGAAAATTCCAAGTAGGGGGATAGCCGGCTTGAATGGGATTTCCAGTCCTACTCTTTTGAAGAGTCTCCACACTGACCTCCACAATGGTTCCCTTTTCCCCACAACCTCTCCAACATTTGTTGTTGGTTGATTTCCTTATGATAGCCATTCTTTCTAGAGTGAGATGGTATTTCAGTGTTGTTTTTATTTGCATTTCATGGATGACTAGCGATGCAGAGCATTTTTTCATATATTTATTTGCTTCTTTAGTTATGTGCTATTTTCGATGTCTATCTTTGCGCTTGATATATTCTGACTGTTTTGTTTATATTTTGTTTTGGTTTTGTGGTACTGGCTACTGAACCCAGGACATTCACACTGATCGACACCACTGTCTCCACCTTCTTTATTTTTGTGAATTGAAATTCTGTTCACTTGCCTGGGCTGGCCTCAAACAGTCCTTGCCAGCCTCCTACCCAGCTGCCCGAGCGCTGGGGTTGCAGGCAGCTGGCACTGCAACTGGCTTGTCATCTAGTCTTCACATTTAATAATTGTGTATTTTTCTATAATCTTTATGAGTTTTGTTTTATTATTATTAATGTATTTGGTTGGTACAGAGTTTCACAACGCAGCTCGGACTCATGGTGATCCTCCTGGTTTCAGCCTCCTCAGTGCTGGGATTACAGGTATATGCCGCTAACCCAGACTCTGCAGCTGGCTCAGCCCACCCTTGGGGTGAGGCTGGTGCCCCATATGGTGCCAGGGATTGAATCACTGTCCCTGCACTTACCTAAGTAAGCATTTTAGTTTGCTGAGCTTGAGATAGCTGGCCCATCTTTATGAGTTTGGCTACATCCCATTTTCCTTTCTTTGGTACTGGGAATCAAATACAGGACCTTGTACCTGCAAGGCAGGCACTGTACCACTGAGTTATACACCCAGCCTTGCTACTTCATTATCAATGGGTGTGTTGTTTGTTTAAAAACATTTTTATAGCTCTTAAAAATGCTCTGATGAACACAGACTTAATTGATTTAAATGTAACATTGATTATTTTCATAGAATATGTGAAAATACTTTTTGTGGTACTGGGACTTGAACTCAGAGATTTTGTGCTGAGACACATTCTCAGGCCTCTTTTTATTTTTATGAGACAGGTTTTCATTAAGTCACTGAGTTCTGCAGGTTGGATCTTCTTGCCTTGTCCTCCTGGAGTGCTGGGATTACAGGCTTGAGCACCCATGTCAGACCGAGAATACTTCTTCCGAGAGTACTTGGAGGGCTTTGGAGAGCACTAGCCATTGCTTCTGTGAAGTTCGATCAGTCCACGTTTCTGTCACCACTAGAGCTAAGAATATTTCCTTTCCCTATTTCCAGGACGACTGGATCTCCTGAAAGCGAATGAAACTCAGAGGGTCCTAGCGGCGTCTTCCGGAATGAGCTTCGTCCCTGGGTAACTAAGGCTGCCAGTGGCCTATGGATATCAAGTCCTCATGGGATTCATACCTGTTCTCCTGTGGCTCCCGCTCCGGTCTGAGGAACGTGAGCTTGGCAGTGACCTCCCCTCCGCAGTCCCTCGCCTGCGCTGCCCAGCCTGCACGCTCCCGAAGCGCTTCCTAGGGCAGGGGGCTGGTGGGATGGCCGCGGGGCTCAGCACCTGCCCCCTCAGTAGGGCCAGGAGGCGACTCTCGTTGCATAGGAAATATCTTCTGCCGCCCCCAGACTGCCGGGACGCACCGAGGCTGACTCCACTGACATCGAAACCAGCAGGCTCGCAGCTCGGTTGGATCGAGTTTTACGACAGGATGAAAGCGCAGGCTTTTGGAGCTCCATGGTTTGGCACTGGCATCCTTTATCGGAAAGGCCAGCATGTGGGTGGCAATGCCCAGCTGTTCTTCTTTCCCCTTAGAGCTAGAGCAAAGGAAATGAGATCAAATTGTAATAGAAGGGGTGAACATCTGACAAAAGAAGGCTCCGATGCGGTGGCGGATCGTGCGGCGCAGCACCTGGAGAACTCTTCCCAGGAGAGGGGCTACCTGGGCTTCCCTGCATCCCCGCCGACCCGCAGGGGATGGGCCTGAGTCTGGCCCACAGCGATAAGCTCTGGCTTAGCCCTGAGCACCCCTGCGTCCTGCACGCCTTCTACCACCTGGCAGCTTGAGGACCTTTCTTGGAACTAGGAGATATAATACCCCTTGGGTCTCTCTAATTCATCTTAGAGTAAACAACACCGTCTGAGGTGAGACAACAAGGAAGGGAGATCGCACCGTGGAAAGCTGGCTGCATCTCAGGCTCTGGGCTTGGGTCTTAACAGCCATATAAAAATCTTCATGGTGGCAGACAGGGAAATTGAGGCAGAAAGTGGTCTCACTGGTCCAAGGTCACGTATGGAATAGCAATCCTGGCACTGACATTCATGCGTGTTTTTTCTTCAATGTTCCTTGAAGCTGCATCACTATGGAAGTAATAAGAGGTGAGGGTATTTAGGGGTATAAAGCATTTACATTGGATGCTTACTGGACGGTTGCCTCTACTACCTTGCCCTCTGGAATTCAATCTTTCTTTTTTTTTTTTTTTTCAGACCAGGGATTGAACTCAGGACCTTGCGCTTGCCAGTGAAGTGCTTATTCTACTGAGCCATCTCCCCAGCCCTGGCCCTTGAGAATTTAAATTCATTTTCTTGATCCAGGTAGAGCAAGATTTGCATGACTTTTCCCACACTGGACTTTTTCGTGGCATTATCTTTGTTTTAGGGTCTCACCCCGACCCTCCTCTCTTTTCCTTATCTCGTGATGGGGGTGGGGTCCTGTGGGGGCAGGAGACACGGGTAGGAGTAACTGGAGGTTTTGCACAAGATAATAACTTTCTTTCTGCTTCTACTTCTTCATTTATAAAATAAGAATACATATAATATCTTTCTTAATTTGCACATAGAGATTAAATAACTGAAAAGGTTTAAACACTTAGAATAATACCCAGAATAGTAAGTTCTAAAATAGCATTAGCTTTCAGTATTGAAGTGGAGATAAAATCCTGCAACTATGAGAAAAATAAAACGGTATCCTTCAATTGATGTGTCTTTCTTGCCTGCCTGCCTTTCTCCTTTAATTAATATTTATTAAAAATTCACTGTATTTCAATACCTGGCTTAGTTATAGTGTATCTAAACCTATATTATATGCTTTCTTGCTGGATCAGATAGTGCTAATGAACCTGCATGGAGCATTACAAGTTTTTTGGTAATAGTTAAAGACATCAAGAGATAGAATTGCCCAGTTTGTCAGAAACATAAGAAATTATAGGTCTAAGATAATAGGTATGAGCAATATGGCCTGAGATGAATGACACTGAGCGCTGCCTAGCTGAGAGCCACCCAGGCCCATGGATTTTGGTGTCTCATGCTCCCTTTCCATGAATACTCCTATTTTTGCCAACCAGCCTCCTAGGCCATGTGCTATGGAGTGAGTCACTGACAGACCACACATCGGTTCAGCAGCTTGCACGGCCGTTCGCCTCGCCTCCCTCCTACTTTCCTCTTACAGAACTCTGCTCTCCAGCTATGTTGGCAGGAAGGGGCACTTGGGCAAGGCTTACACCAGCACCACCCAGCTTCCAGTTATGGCATGCAGCATTTGTCCCAAGTCCCCTGTGTCCTCAAGATGCTGCCTGGCCTGGGGCTGGTGCTCTCTGCCATCCTCTGAGGTGCATGTAATTTGAGACTAATGACAATGGCCTGGTCCCTGACCTCAGCTGACTCCTCCCTTTTGGTGGTCTGCTGACTTCCAGGCGAATCTGAAGTCAGTGGAACTTACAGCATTCTCCAACCCCAGAGCTTTCCCAGGGGCTAAAACAGAAATGAAAGCAAAAATCAAAAAGCTGTGCTTATTGCTTTTAGCTCTGTTTGGAAACCTGGCCTACTGAATGCTTAAAGCCTAGCCATTTAAAAATAAAGAGAAGCCTGGGTCCTAGCCACACTTACTAGCTGTGGGTACAAGTTCTTCACTGCCATGGGCCTCAGGAAATAGCTAGATATTTCCCCCAGCCACCCCAACTTGGTCTAACGCAGCTTGTCCCTTAGCATTCAAGCCATTGCCAGGGATTGATTGCTGCCAACTATGTGTCCAGGGAAAGCAAGCAGGATTGCCCAGCATTTTTAATATGATAGGACAGATATAAAGAGATGTATGCTGGGTTCCAGGGTACACAAATGAGATTATTTGGAAGCAGGGGCATCAGGCCTTCTTACTCAGTGACCTGAAAGAGCTTAGAGTTTGAGGGTCTTGAGAAGGCACACATGGTTGAGGCACCCTGGTTGGGAGGTGTTGCTGATGGGTCTGGAGGCCCTCTGTCCTCTTGGGCATCCAGAAGTGTGCTGTCCAGTTAGGACAGCCCTGGGGGCAGGGCTGGCATGGCATGTGGTGCCAGGGATTGAACTGCAGAGCCTGCACTTGCCTAAGCAGGTGCTTTAGACCACTGAGCTATCTCACTGGCCCCTGAGTTTATTTGTGTGTCAACCATACCTCTAGCACCTCCAAACCTAGACTCAAAGGCTGCAGTGAAGTTCAAATGAGGGCATGAATAAAAAGATGTGAAGCTCTATGTTAATGGCAAGGCTGGTTTTAGCATTGACCTATGGATCAAGAAAACTATGTAAGCTTCATAAAGTTTCATTTTTCCTGTTTGGTTCACTAGTGGGTGAGAGTTTAGGTCAGTGGGAAACTCCCCAGATGAGATCTAATGAAAGTTGGGACAAAACTAGATCTTTGCATTTGGTAAGATCACTCTCCATTGGAACAGGAATGAAGTCATGAGGTGTCTGGGGCAGCACTGAGATGAGAAGGGAGGTGGGGCTCCCGAAGAATGGGGTGCACCGTGATCTTCCTAAGACACCCCCTTAAGTCTCCCAGGAAAGAGCTGATTCAGGTGCAGAGCTGCAGTGGGCAGAGCTGTCCAGGAAAGGGAAAGGAAACAAAATGAAACAGGTGCCTGTGGCCCCTTGGAATCTGTCACCTAGGTGAAGCTGGATTCCACAGGGGCAATTTCTCGAGGTGAGGATTTGGTGCAGCAGGAAATCCTTTGACAATGGTCTGCCTAAGCCTCCCTGGGAACCTAGGCTTCAATCCCTACCCACCTTCTGGAAGTCACAAGCCCGATCCTGACTAAATGGGGGGAGGCTGGTGTGAGCAGGCTGATGGGAGGCTGTGTGTCTTCAGTAGGCTCAGTTATGTGACCAAGGCCACACACTGAGCAAGAGTTTTAATCTGGACACACTTAGAACTTTGTTCTTCTGTGAGTTTTCAGTTCTATTCTTTCCTCGCTTCTCTTAAGTTTACAATAAAGACATGGAACAAGTACCAGGCTGGTTTTATGACAAACAAGAGCCAGGAGAGGAAGAAGTTAGAGCCAAAATGAGAATGAGTGTATGCGTGAGAAGGGGTGGCTCCTGGGGGCCTGTGTCCCTCCAGGTACCCAGTCTACATTTCTGCCCATTTCCTCTGCCCCTTCTGTCCACTGGGCCTCAGCTGGGATGCTGAAGGGGGCAGCACAAGATTGGACATTGGTTTTGAGAGTAACTCAGGAAAATGGTGAAAAACAGAGCTGAGAGCCACAGAGCTGAGGTGGGACTGTTGGTTGGGAAAGGTGACTGGTGTCACGCTGCTACTACACAGCAGGGCTCTGGGCATCGGTCTCCCAGGGAGGCCTCTTGAGTACAAGGCCTGCAGTTGTTCACTGCCTTTCCAGGAGCAAACACAATCACTCAGAGCCTGTGCTCTGTATTAAAAGTGGTTTGCTCCTGTGGAAACAGTGACTTTGAACTCAGGGAGCAGCAGAAGAGCTTCTTAGAGGACAGAAACTAGGGAGAGCCTGAACCAGAATGGAGCTTCAAAACTGATAGGACAGGCAGGCATGGTAGTGCACACCTGTAATCCCTGCCCTTGGGGGGCTGAGGTAGGAGGATCACCATGAGTTTAAGGGCAACCCAGGCTAGATAGTGAGGCCAGCATGAGCTACACCATCACCACCACCACTATCATCATCATCATGAAGAGGTACATGGGCTTCTCAGGGTAAGACAAGAAAAAGGGTGACTTCACCTTTATTAACTATTGGGTCTCTACTTTTTCTTCTTTTTATACTTTCTCATAATTTTCAAAGTTAAATTTGCTTATGTCCATTTCATAGATGAGAAGACTGAGGTTCAGCAGTACTTTTGGACTTGCCCACAACTTTATAACTCTCAGTAGCTGCTTCAGGGCCTGAGTTCTCACTTCTTCCTTCTCTTGTAGGAGAAGAGTAGAACAAGACTCTGTACTCACAGTCACCCTCGTACTGCTTGTGACACTGTGATGTCACACATGGACGTTGGACGTGTGTGACTGAGCCAGCACGTCCTCTGGGAATTCAGAGGCACATCCGTCAGTGGTCTTGGAGTCCCCTGCTCGGGGCCAGCACAGAAGCAGATAGGGGTTTTGAGGAGGACTCATGCCAACAGCTGGAGCACTACGGGCCTAGAGTCCATCAGAGAGGTGGGCACACGGGCTGGAAAGAACAACTGGTCACGAGCCTGCAGGCTTTGGAAGGGGCCTGGAAGAGAAGGAACTGTTTAGGCTCGCTCTAGGGGAGAGTTGTCTGCAAAATATCAATTTAGAGGGAAAAGGGTGCTGCTTGCTTCTGGGGGGCTTGTGAAATCTAAGCAGTGCAGTTGTGGGGAACCTCGCTGGAGGCAAAGGGCAAATAACAAATTTCTTTTCAGGCCTGGGACTGTGGAATTCTAAGGGCTGAGCGGGGGTATGTGTTTGGCGCCCAGTTCATAAGGCATGCACTTGCTGTGTGTCCTTCTGGCAGCATCAGGTGCCTAGACAGGACAGTCATGAGCAGAGAGGGGCGTTTGTGTAAGTCAAAGGAGCACAAAGAGATTGTCAGGAAGAGTAAAGTAAATATAAACCCACAGTTCAAAGTCACTGTGGGAACGGGCAGCCTATCTTTGGAGGGAGGTGGTAAGTGCATGCAGGGCACTATTTATGGACAGAGGCTTTGTGTGAATGGTGACGCTGAGGAGCGCCCCAGTGCTGTGCCAGCCAGGGCAAGCGGCAGTGGGCTGCTGCTTTCTCTTCCTCACAGGGAAGAAAACAAGAGAGAAAGAAAAACCAAGGGAGGTTTCTTTTCTCCCGCAGGCATGCATGGCTGGGCACATTCTCCGACTTGGACCACTTTTCTAACTCGGACACTGTGTCCAACGCTCGGTTCCGATGTCTGTGGCCTGAGGAGCCTTCCTCAGGATTCCGACACCTTCGCTTGGCTGTGCTCCCTGCTGCTCCTCGCAAGCACGGGGCAGTCACACAGGCTTCTTGGCTGCTTTTGTGCTCTGGTGACTTGGCTGCAGGCTTCTGTGGATGAGGCTGCGGCTCACGTCTGAGAGATTGTCAGACCTGTACTAAGTGCTCAGCTGTACTGTTTCACTCAATTAATCACTGCTACAAAGGACGTGAACTGGAGCTACAGCTGGAAAGGGGCTTGTTGGACACTGGGAGACTTTCTTTTTAGTGATAAGGCTGCTAAGAGACTGAACCAGGCCTCCTGACATCTTGCTTACAGCAAAGACAGTCACACCTCCCAAGCCCCCTTGCTATTTTTCTACTTCTTTCAGGAAGACCCCTGCGATTATTAGGTTGTGAATGCTGTCTATGTTTCTGCAGATTCAGGGTGCTCTTATCTAGGATTTCAGTGCTTGGCTGCTCCTTTCTGGAAACACAGCAGTGCATTTCCTCCATAATGAGATTTAGCATTCAAACAGGAAACCGCTACTCTTCAGGGTTTTTAAATGTCTCTCTACCAGAAGGGGGCAGCATCGCCATAGTGTTTCTTTTCCTCTGGCCGTAAAATTCTTTCTTAGCAATCTTAAAAGAAATACTAGATCAGGGGCTTCCAGGGATTCCCTGGGGAATAGGAGTGGGAACAGGATACCCAGTCTGCTGGAGAACAGGCATTTGGGAGGTCACTTGCTGGTGGTGGCCTGAGGGCCTGGGGCCATAGGAAGGCACCAGAGGGCACAGTTAGGAAGCCTGCAGAATTTCCATGCTGTATGAGCAGAGAGATATTAGGCGAGAGTTACAACTTGTCAAAAAGGGGTTGCCTGGGTGGCAAATGCTGCCTAGCCGTCCCTCATCGGCTTGGGCACCAGGAATGCCTGTGAAGGTCTGAGGCAGAGCCTTAGGGACAGCACCTTGCTTGTTGGCTCAGCCGGTGAGCGTGGGCACTGAGGCCTGCCTGTCTGAGCCTAACAAGTTCTCCTCACCGCTTAGAGTTATTGAAGTCAATTTCATCCCCACCAACATCCATTTTCACAGTGGGTTCCACTTTTTCCCAACTAGAGATCTCGGAGGTCCCTGGTCCGATGGCTTGCCTTTATTCACTGGACAAGACAGCAGATGAGGAGGCCCTGTGGCCAGAGAGCTGCTTGGGGTTCTGGTCAAGTGGAAAGTGACCAAGGAGCACTGTGCGCAAGCGACACCTCGGTGTGCCCTCGGTAAGCCCTTCAGAGCTCCCTTTGTCCTTGAGTTCCACTACTCTGCAGTCAAATGCTCTACCACTGAGCTATACCCCCACCACAAGTTTCACTACTCTGAATGGAAATAAACAAACAAACAGCAGGGAGACTGGAAGCCCTAAGAATCTGAAGTTGGTGGAGGAAAGCCATCCATCCGAAGAAGGAGGCAAGGAAAGGGACAGAGATGATATGCATTCAGAGTATTGGGAGCTGAGGGTGGGACAGAGGTGGAGCAGGGAGTGGCTGAATGGTCGCCTGTGACTGCACTGTTTTACTTGACGACATCCCTGCCCTCACTTCCATGCTAGTCCAGCTTCCTCAGACAAGTTCTCATTCCCAGAAAAACGGTGGCTAATTTAAGACAGCTTATACCAAGTGCTGGAAATGGCGGGGTCACTTGGTAAAGCCCTGAGCCTGGTTCAGCATTAGGCGGCCTGGCTGTGCGTGGCGCCTGAGGGAACATTCACAGTGTGTGGCTAGCAAGTGCGCAAGGGTGTTCCTTTCCCTCCCCTCCTCCGAGGGGCACCTTTGGGCTGGAGGGCTCCGCGTGTGCTGGGAAATCATCAGAGTTGCTTTCAAGCTTCATCAGGCGGGCCCCAGCTCCCAGAGCACATTTGATACGCATTTACCTTCTATTGCTCTTCCGATCAGCGTTCACGCTGCACTTCCTGATCTTTGCGGTTTGTCAGCTCCTTCACAGTGCTGGAGCTTCATGGGCCTGTGTGTGAGGCTGAATATGAGTTAAAAGCTTCCAAACCCCTGGCATGCTGGAACAGTTCCCTGAATGTGGGTCTGTTACCAACTGCTGTCATCGCAACTTATATCAAAACCATCTCGTGCCCTCAGGACAGGAGTATGTTTTGAAAGCGTTCCTGTCTTGTGTTGCTTGGGAAGATATTTGGGAGACAGATTTCCATTTCTGTCCAGTTTTAGGAGAGAGATTTTAGCAGCTCTTCAGCATGTGAGCTTCAGCTTCTGGGTCAGTATGCTTGTTCTAGCCCCAGCTCAGTTCCCAATCTGCTGGGTGACCCCTGAGAAGTCCCGGTTACTCTTAACCACCTCATCTCACTCGTCCCCTACTGTGTGTCTACAAACAGAAAAACAGTGATTTTTTTTTTCCTGCCAGAAAGCATTGAAAAGTTTTCACACTAAAACTATAAAAAGAACAGGGCCAGAGAGTCAGTGGAGTGTCACTAACGAGGTCGGTGAAGCAGCAGCCACTGTCACAGGGTTGGCTGCGCAGCCGCCTGCACTCAAGTCTTCACCTGATAAAGGAGAGGAGCATTGGAAAGCATTTAAAATCTGCAAAGATGGGAAATGAGGTAACGGCCAGGACCTTGGGACAGGACATACCACGCTGGCCCTGGATGGGACAGCTGCTCTCGCAGCCGCGCCCTCCAGAATATGCCGTGGGCCTCAGCCTGGCAGCGGGGTCCCAGGCTGAGTCCGGTGCCCAGTAGGGACTCTGTAAATACTTGGGAAGTCAGTGAACAAGTGAGTGTCTCTGTCTTGGGCTGGTGCCATGGAGAGGGCATCCAGGGGCCAGGGGAGAGAGGAGCCTGGGCAGGAGGGATAGGACTGCTGTGGCCTGTGGTAAAGTGACATTGACAGAGGGCCTGGGAATTGGGAGAGCCAGGCTTAGGCTTTACAGCGATCACCAGGGGCAGGGAGGAGTGGTGGCCTGCAGGGAGGGAGGGGCACAGCATCTGCAGGCTGGTGATGAGGAGACTCAGGCCCGCAGTCAACAGACAGCACAAGCCAACAGCCATGGCCTACCTGCGCTGTCACTGGATCTTTCTTGAGACTGCTCTTTTTTAGTAAATTGAAATATAGCAAAATTGGCCTTTGTGGGGTATTTGACTTCATGAAATTTTAAAGATCCATTGATTTATTTAGCCTGGCCAGGTAAGCTCAGCAGACTAAAGAGCCTGCTTAGTCAGAGTGCAGCAGCTGGGGTTCGATCCCCACTGTGCTGTGCCGGCCCTGTCCCCGGGGTGTGCTGAGATGGTGATTGAGCCTGGGTAGGGTGGTGCATGCCTGGAATCCCAGTGCTTGGGAGGCTGAACACAGGAGAATTGCTACAAGTCTGATCTACACAGTAAAACCCTGTAGACCTTGTACTAAATGCATAACAAAACGTATTTATTTATTTATTTGTTTGTTTGTTCATTTATTTAGTTGGTGTAGGGTCTTACTATGCAGCTTGGACTCGTAGTGACTCTCTTGTCTCAGCCTTCCAACCTCCATGCCCAGTTTTGGTGGCCAGCACAGCATGGGGCTGGCAAGCGTGCAGTACTGGGGATCGAACCCAGGTCTTTGCACTTTACAGGCAAGGACTTAGACTGCCAAGCCAGCTTCCCAGCCCTGACTTTAATAATTTCAACAAGTACAAGATTATGAAACCATCACTATAACCAGAATACAGCAGTTTTCCTAAACCCAAGGAGCACCCTCATGCCAATCCTTTAGAGACATAATTCTCTCCACATCTGAGCCTCTGCAACCACTGTCACTGCTCTGAGAATGTCCTATGATTAAGTGGACCATAGGTCCTCTTCTGAATTAGTTCCTGCTGCTCACCACGAAGCCTTTGAGAGTCCTCTAAGTCGTGTATATTGATAGCTCATTATCGTACCATCATCATCATTGTTGATAGCAATAGCATTGATTGCAAGCAAACCACAGCTTGTTTATCCACTCTCCTGATGAAGGACTTTTGGAGTTGTTTCCAGTTTCTGATGATTATGAATGAAGCTTCTACACATGTTAAAGTACATTGTTTTGTGGATCAAGATTTCATTTCTCTGAGTTGAATATGTAGGAATGGGACTGGAGAGCCATAAGAAAAGCATATGTCTGAGTTTATAGGAGACTGCCAAACTCTTCCCAGGTAGCCAGGACGTTGGTGTCCCTCGTGGCCAAGTCCATGAGGTCCCGTCACTGCACCCTTTCTCGGCCTTCACATGGTCCATACTGCGCTATTGAGCCATTCTGCTCAGTAAGTAGCGGTGTGTGGTTCTGTTTTGAATTTGAACTTCCCTTCATGGATAACGACATTGAGCAGTCTTCCATGTGTCTGTTTCCCATCCACTGCAGTGTAAGGTATCTGCTCAAATTCCCACCAATTTAGATTGTTTTTCTTATCATTGCACTTTGAGATTTCCATTTATCTTCAGTATACAAATCCTTTATTTTATATATTTTTACATTTTCTTCTAATTTGTCTTTTCATTTTTAAATAAACTTCAAGGAGGAGAAGTACTTAACTGTGATGAAGTCCAACTTGTCAGTGTTTTATTTTTCTGGTCTCCTGATGTGTATCTAAGAAATCCATACCAAATCCACAAAAGTTTCTCTCTTAAATTCTTATAGGTTTCAACTTTTACATTTAGAGGTATGACCTACTTCAAGTTGAATGTGCTGTGAGATATGCACTCTACTTTTTCAGTTGAGTGGCCTTCACCCTTTGGACCAAAATCAGTGAGTCACATTTGTGGGGGCCTATTTTTATACTTTCATTCTTGTCACTGATTTGGATATGCATTTCACTATGAATACCTTATTGCCTAATTGCTACAGCCCCTCTACTAAGACTTGAAAAGAGGGAATGTGAGGCCTCTCATGTAGCTCTTCTTTCCTCGAAGTTTTTGTTGTGATTGCCTTGATTCCTCTTTCAAATTAACTTCAATTTATAAAAAGAATGAATAAAGAGGAAAGAAAGCAGAAGAGAAGAGAAGAGAAGAGAAGAGAAGAGAAGAGAAGAGAAGAGAAGAGAAGAGAGAGAAGAGAAGAGAGAGAAGAGAAGAGAAGAGAAGAGAAGAGAAGAGAAGAGAAGAGAAGAGAAGAGAAGAGAAGAGAAGAGAAGAGAAGAGAAGAGAAGAGAAGAGAAGAGAAGAGAAGAGAAGAGAAGAGAAGCTTGTCTGGAATTTGGCTTCCATCTTTATTATATAAGGTTATTATTCTATTTACTCAAATCTTTGGTTTTTTCCTTCAACATTTTATTGCATACAGATCCATTGCATATTTTATTAGATTTGTACTTAAATAGTTCAATTTTAGAGCCATTCTAAATAATACTGCTTCTTTTAAATTTCAGTTTCCAATTGTTCATTGTTGCTACCTAGAAATAGTATTTATTCTTATGTCATGGCCTTGTATCCAGGAAATCTGCTCAATTCATTCTTAGAGATTTTATAGATTTCTTAAATTTTTTTTATAAATGCCATCTTATCTTTTACAAGGATGATTACTTGTCTTTCCAATTTTGTATGACTGGTTTTACTTCTCTCACATGCTGCCCTGACTTCCAGTTCTGTTTCAGTGTTAAGTAGGACAGAGTAGGAGAGCTAGCACTGCCTAGACCCTGGTCTGAGATGGGAAGTGTTTCATTTTCACTGCTCAGTGCAGTGCTAGTTAGAGTTTTTTGGAAGGTACCCCTTACCAGTTGAGCAGTTTCTTTCTATTCCTAATTCACTCTAAGTTTGTATTAAGAATGGACATGTAATTTTGTAAACCACTATTTTTGGCATCAATTGGCCTATCTTGTAGGGGTTTTGCCTTTGATTTTAATATAGCAGATTATACTGGCTACTTTAATTATAGTGTTCCTGTATTTTTTTTCTTGCCGTTATTCTTCTTAAACTTTATTTGGGCTGCTTTACTCTTTGTAACCCACCTGGAAGTTTGGCTCTTAAATGTATCTTTCCTTCTGTGGGTAGAGATGTGTAGTAAGGTCATTTTCTGGCAGACAGAAATGACCTTTTCTTGGCAGACAGTGGCCAAGCCAAGAATTTTCTGTAGTGCAACAGGAATCTTCTGAGTAAGAGATCAGAAGCTCTTGGCCTGGACTATTACCATCCACTTCTGGAGGAATCTCCTCTTTCTTAGCTTATTTCTAGTGCTGGAGTTCTGCATGATTCTAAGTTCCAGATGATGACTCTAATAGACTGATCTATACTCAATCAATCATTCATTCAATAAATATTCATTGACACTGCATTATGCTAGACATTCTGTTTGATGCTGGGATTCTTGGGTAAGTAAAGATACACACTCCATCTTCATTAAATTTATATTTTGAAGAGACCAGACACTACTCAAGTAAACACCAAAAATTATTAATGGGAGAGAGTGCTGGTGGACCATTTTCTAGCCGTATAATACTTCTGTACATCAAGTTTGTAAGTAAGAATCACATCATGCTACAATTCCCTAGAGGGACCTTTAAGGCCATGATTAGGGTAGAGAATTTGCACAGGCTTTGTGTGATATGAGGGCTTCAACTTCTGGTGTGTTAAAGATAAATGAAGGGAAGAATGCTGGGTCTACAAATACATGAAGCAGGCCCTCCCACAGACTGCCACTCATTCTACAGCTAAGACGATAATGATCTAGGGAGAAAAGACACCCGGAGTTCTGAAAAGCTGCAAGAAATGTCGGGGTAACCTGGGGAAGGGGAGGGGGCTGTGTGCAGGCTAGCTGGACTCTGGAAATTCCAGCTCCTCCCACTTACTGCAGTGGGTCCCCAAGTTGCCAAGTGACAGAGGAGGAAGAAGAGAAGTGGGAGGTAGAAAGTATGTTGGAAATGTAACTTGGGAAAGCAGAACTGGTGCTGTACCTTTGGAATTCAACACAAAGCAACCGCAAAGCTAAGTCACCCAGGGATTAGGCATGAAAGTGTCTGAGCTTCTGTGGTGGTAGTAGACTGCTTAGACTTTGGGACACATCAACTTGTTCAACCACTTCATTTAGAAACTAGAAAATGCGATCCCAAGAGAGTGCATGACTCTATCCTAAAGTTGTTGATCTAGATAGTAGCCGAACTAATACTCAAATTTAGTACTTTTGACTGAGAAGGAATTTTTCAACTCCACCATGCTTTGATTAAGGTTATAGCTCAAAAGCAGGCACGAGGCCATGAAATCACAAAAACATCGTGATTTCTGCACACTGATGGAGAAAAAAGAACACTGGAGGTTGTTAACATCCTCAGAAGTAAAGGTGGAAAACAAAGTTGTTGTAATCAGTGTTGGCTGAGTATGGTGAGCCAGGAGCTGTTCTATATCCTGACATATCAGTGGACTTAACCCTCTTCACCACTCTCTGAAATAAATGCTAGTGTTTCTCCTAGTTTATATACAAAAACCTCAGAGCCATCTGAAAGTGAACAGACAGAGGTTAAGCATGCTGCCTAAATAGCTCAGTTGGCAAAAGTGGAATGTAAATCCAGGTGATTTAATTTCAGGGCCGCTTTAACTATGTGCTAAAATCCTTCCATGCAGAGCATCGCTTGGGCTCTCCTGGCCTCTGCTGTGTGCGGAGTCCTCCACCAGCACCAGTACCCAGAACCTTTACAATGGGAAACATGGACACGCTGGTGTCTTGGAGAAAGCTTTGAAACAAAAGCTTGTGTGCTGTCTTTGAAAGGGAGAGTCCTGCCGCATCTAAAAGCCACTCATGCTGAAAAGAGAGCTGGCTACTGACCCCAATTACCAGCCTTTCCTTCTCCCACTTGCACTACTGCCCTGGGCAACATGCCAGGGTCTATAAACCATCCTCATTCCCAACTCTTTTATAATTCAGTTCTGCCATTGTTAGCCTTCTGGGTATTACCCAGTGCCCATAAAGCATATTAAATTAATTTCTTCTGCCTCACTTGACATTTATATTTGAGAAGTGACTCCGTGATGGGGCAGGGAGGTTGACTAGAAAATGCTCACTTAATAGTGAGTTGCCAAACGGGCACCCGCTACTTTTGATTGCATGGCACAGGTATGTGCCTACTCAACTGACATCTGATCACATGTGCTTGATCATAACTCCCCATCCAGCTGGGATGGAAGTTAACTGCCCTCTCCAGGAGTCAACGAATGGTCTATCAGAATGCTTGCTTCAAAACTGGTAGACTCATAAAATTTCCTTCGGACTTTTACACATGTATTTCTGCTAAATTCTGGCCAACAGGATTTCTTCACATTTTCCTCAGTAAGGCCCTGGAAAAATAGAAAGACTCTAAAGAGATATCAGTAGCATTCTCTCCCTCTTCAGGCTTTACAATATAGATGTCCCATTATGCCTCATATAGCCACCAGCTTGGCTTTATTTTGTGGAGATGAATGCTGTTGGTTTGTTTTTGTTGAACCTGTCCCTGCTAACAAGAATGGGCATGGGGGTAGTGTGGAGGTGGAGACACTACGAGGCATATACTGGAATAGTTGCCACAGATGCTGGACATAGCTGCAATACTTCCCTTTTACATTTTTTTTTTTTTTACATTTCAAAGTATTTTTATAAGTGCTATTTATAATCTGTTCAACAAGCATTTATTGAATGCCTACCATGTATCAGGTCCAGTATGTATCTAAAGTACCGCCTTTGGATATAATGCTCATGAAAACAAACAATAGTTTGTCATCATGAACTTATTTACAGTGAGGGCTATCTCTAGGCCTTCTTATTATAAACTGTCATGGAGATTGGGCCAAAATACTTCAGTCCCATTTTATGATTGAGATGTAGAAATTAGGAGTTGCAAATGCTGAATACAGCCTACATGGTTGGACAGAGGCAGAGCCCTGGAGTGACCAGAAGATCCCAAATTCTTGTGTGCTGCTCTTTTACCTCTTTTAAGGAAAGCAGTTTTATTGCTACTTTTTTTCCCTTCCACTGTTTCAGACTGCTGTGAGGCTAAACAACAAAGACTAGCTAGAATCTCATCATTTCAGTAACCAGTACCCATTTGCCACCCTCCAATTCAAACCTTTTAGAAGAATCACATATGAGAAGGACATTTGTATGCTCTGAAGGTACTCATGCTGCGTGGTACACGTGGCACTTGCCACCTTGAAGTCCCATTAAGTCTTTCATTTACATCCTTCTGAAGTGAACTCAGCACATCCATCTTCCCCTCTCAGTGAAAGTGAAAAAGAAGCATCTTGTATGGCCCTCAGGACAACTCCCCCAGCTCCTCAACCCTAGAACCATATACGTACTTCTAAGCTTAATCCTGAATAGTTTAGTCTTAGTCATGAGTGAGATGTATTGAGTACCTAGTCACTTTTCCTGATTTTAATTTCCTTTCTACTGTTAAGATGACTGCTTTACATATCAGACCAAAATCTAATAGCTAAAACAAGATTGAAGAAGTAACTCTGGGAGCAGTCGGTAAGTTCACGGGGGAGGCTCCATGATTTGTAGTCAATATGTGGTTTTGGCAAGCTTTGGTTCCCTGAAACAGTCTTTAAAAAAAGAAAATGGAACAAGCAGTGTTCAGAGTAGTTTTAGCATAGAGGAAAGAGTATGCATGTTGAAGTAAACAGAAGAGTCAATCTCAGCTCTTCTGTCTAATAGTTTTCCTACTCTGTCATTTAAAACTCACAGAACAGTCATCAACTTCATTCATTCAAGACAGTACTGCATCCCTAAGAAAAATTTGGTTAAGGAAAATGATGGAGCATTTGTAAAAGGGATTTCTTTATCACCCAGTGCCATGTTATGCCTATGATTGTATTGTACAAAAAAAAACCAAGGTGCTGTGAGCACTACCAAGGAGTTCTGTTATATACCAATCTGTTACAGCCTGCATGTGGACTTTGCTTTTTCTCTGCCATCTCTGGGGCATTGAAGTCATTTTTTTTTTTTTTTTTCATGTATTTAGTACAGGGTCTACAGGGTCTCACTATGCAGATCGGACTTGTAGTGATCCTTCCTGTTTTTCAGCCTTCCAAGTGCTGGGACTACAGGTGCATACCTCCACCCTCAGTCTCAATCTCAGTCTCAGCACACTGGTATAGCACACAGGGGATCAAACCCAGTCCCTGAATCTGTCTAAGCAGGCGCTTAGAGTCCACTAAGCTATCTGTCCAGCCCCAAAGTCATTTTCCTATGGTTTCTCTTTTCCCCACAAGAGAATGACACCTGGCTATATCTCCTATAGGAAACTATTAAGCCCTGGCACATGTATCTCCATGACAGCCAACATTGTTTTGTTTGCCCTGTATCCCTAACACTGAGGAACCGCAAAATATGCATGGCTAGCATAATAAATCTGCAGCTAGCTTCAGGGACTATGGGGGAAAGAGATCAATAAGAATTTTGTGTTAAGAAAATACAGCCATTGAGCTTTTCAGTGCGGTACAGATGAAGCCAGCAGAGTAATGAGAAATGAGGAAGGCCAGGTGAGGAACAAAGTTTTGGCTCCAAAGCAAAGAATCTGAGACATCTGCTTGCTTACAACATCCTATCAACTCCTTTTCAGGCTCCTGACACTTGCCCCCTCGACCTTCACTGTCCTGGGACATTCTAGGATATCAGAGCAGTAATCCAACCTGGCTGAGCCTTGTGAACTCAAGAAAGTTAAAGTCATGAGGGTCACTCAGAAGAACAGAAATTGGAGTCCACACCAAATTCTGACTGAAACGCCTTCTCATCCAGAGGAGAGTTTATTATTTGCAGATCGCAGCCCTTTCTATGGTATTTTCTCTGCTTTACCTTGTTCAGTTGTGAGGAGGAAGTATGTCCTTTGGAAGTGTACTAGTGGCCCCTGATTGTAGTGGAATGCTTGATTGCTTGGGGATTTATACAAAGGAATCACTGGGTTTCCTAACTGTGTCTTGGTATCTGACAAACTGCTTATCCAGCCCATGTGTGTTTTTGCTTCCTTCTTGAAATTGTCAAACTGACATAATTAACTAAGCTGTTAGCTAAATAAATCATTGGATCCCAGTGAGAATTTTTACTGAGACAGCATTGCCCCCGCAGAACACTGTTTGAAGGACTGTCAACACCATGCAATGGATGTATGTGGCAGAGGATCCTGCCTGGAGACAGCTCTCCCTCTCTCTCTCCTCTCTCCTTTAGCATCAAAAATGGTTGTCAGGCTGAAGAACAGATGTCAAGGAGCGTCTGTGAGAAAACCACTAGTTCTTTGGAGTGTTTAACACCACATGGTTCACACAGAGTCTGAAATGGCACAAGAAGTGGGGCCTCAGAGACCAGAGATGGACTCTGATCAGAGGGCCTGGAGTAGAAGGTGTGAGCCAGAGACCTTTCAGGAGAGAGCTGTGCTTTGGGATGAGGGCTCGGCCTCTTAACCCACCACAGTGTTCATCTCTTGTGTCACCCTAAGGGAGAGCACATGCTATCTCTGTTTTGTTCTTTTAAATTACTTATTAGAAACAAAGACCAGCTCCCTTTGTTCCTGGTGGCCTACAGCAGGGCCATTTGGCAAGTTAGAGACAGTGTTCTGTCACTTTCCACTCCAGTTTCTCCACATTCCAGTAAAACTGGGATGAAAATTGAGCAGAGATGCTTTTCAGGAGAGTCCTACGCACACATTATGTCAGGGGGAGTCACCACAGATAAAGCAGTGGCCGAATAATCAAACCTTGGAGGGGCTACCTCAGCATGCGGCAGGGTTTAGTCAGTGTCTGTGCTGCCTACTCAAATCCACTCTGCTCTCAGGCTGGGTTTAATTAGGAGCATGGCTAATGGCCAGAAACTTGGAAGACAGATTATAGATTCATTAATTAGGGTCATGTTTACACCTCAATTGTCAACTGTAATGATTTGTTCAACTCAAGGTCTCCTTAGTTTCTTATGATCATTATTGCCTGGCAGGAGTGTTAGGATTATGATTGAAAAACCCATGTGCAAACCTGAATATTTCAGTAAGGACCCAATCTGCCACTATATTTTAGCACAAGGGAACTTCTTAAATTTTTAAAAATCTTCAGTCTTCTTTTATTTCAGTTAACACACATGGAGAGCACCGACATGACCACATCTCGGGCCCATGGAACAGTTGCAAATTTTCCAAGGGTTTGGAGGATCAATGATTCCCATGACAGGGTGCTATGAAATCTAATTTGGCCATAAAAAGAAAATCTATTTAAGGCACTCCAGAGATGCAGTGATGGGATTTGGGAGATGTCATGGGCAGCAACTTCCCTCTGCCTCGCTTTCTGTAGTTACTTTGAGAAGACCACTGCACATTTATTATTTGAGCAGGAGAAAAGGAAATGGACAAGGAAAGAGGTGGGCAAAGAGACAGACAGAGAGGGAGAGAGAGAGAGAGATGACAGATAGATGGACAGACAGACACAGAGAGACACACACAGAGACAAAGAGAGACAGTGACAGTGACAGCAACAGAGAGGGGAGGACACTCTGCTTGAAGGTTATCTTGTTCCCTCTTCCTATGAAGAGATGTAAGCATTTCATAGGAATTTGCAAAAGGAAGGGTCAGAATGACCTGTGTGGATCTCTTAAGGCCATGGTCCAGGCTGAGGGAGGATATCTTAAGGAGCTCCATGGACCATTCCTAAGGCTTGAGGAACTCCCAGGGATTTAACCTCTGTGTTTTTCTTGCTATAAGGTCATATAACTTGCTGGCTTGCCTCCCGGGAGAATTCTTCCTTTTCTCCAAATTGGGTCACTCTTGGTCAGGGTTGTCACTCCAGTAAGCAAAGTACTTTTTACATGGACAAAACAAATAAGATCAAATTATTAATAAGTTTATACCTTCAGTTTTCCAAGACACTTTTTTCCATTTACTAATTCACATGTGTTAAGCAGAGGTGCTGCTCAAGTGGTCATCTTTGTATTTTTCAGAGCCAAGATAGTGAGTCAATTTTTGAGCTCCATCCTATAGTACTGTGCTTTTTTCTCATTTTTAAATTAAATTAAAAAAAAAAAATTTAAAGAGAGTACAAATTACAATTAAACCAGAAAAATCACAAGTGATACAGAATTTCACTTAACATAGTAATATGAATTTCATAGTATTTGCTGTAATATATAGTGTTGTCTTGCAACCAGTTATTCATATTACCAGATATATGCATGCAAAATTGAAAGAAGAAAGAAAAAAAGAAATGTGTAAGAAATTAAGAAGAGAAAAATACAAGCAACTGAAAAAAAAAAAAGGCAAGGCTGGCCAGATAGCTCAGCGGATTAAAGTGCCTGCTTAGCCAAATGCAGGGACTGGGGTTCAATCCCCAGTGTGCTGTTCTGGCCCCGCCCCCGGGTGCGCTGAGAAGGTGACTGAGACGGTGGGGTGGTGCTCGGTTGAGCGGCTGAAACAGGAGAATCACTATGAGCCTGATCTGTGTGGTGAGGTCCTGTAGAGCCTGTACTGAATACAGGAAAGAAAAAGAGAGAGAAAGAGAGAGAGAGAGAGAGAGAGAGAGAGAGAGAGAGAGAGAGAGAGAGAAAGGGAGAGAGAGAAAGAGAGAGAGAGACAGAGAGAGAGAGAGGAAAGAAATTAAAGCATTAACTGCTTCTTTCCACAGACCAGCAGAAAAGCATAGTGCTATGCTGTTAATGATCCAGTATTTAGATAGGAAACAGAGTTCCAGGATCCTTCATTTCATCTTTTTACTGCTTCATATTGACTTTAATAAATGCCTCTTCTTCTATGGCAGAATGCATATGAGAATCACTGTGGGATAATTCTTTCATTAATAGCTCAGCTATAGTCTCCAAGGCTACATGATAAGTTAACTGGGGCTAGAGACAGTCATTCACCGCAGAATGATGTTTCAGGCAACGGTGCACCACATAAACAGTGGTGGTCCCATGTGTTTACGTGGCCTGGTGACATTGTAGCCATCTTCATTTGTGTAAGTACAATCTATAATGTCTACACAATGACATAAGTTCATAACAATGCATTTTTCAGAAAGTATCCCTACCCTAAGTGATGCATGACTACAATGAAGTTTTGGGATCCCACCAAGCCACTGGTAAGTTTACTAAGACATTTGAGTCCAACTCTCATTAACATTTCAAAGTTATTTTTTCTGTGGTAAAATGAACAGGTCATGCCATTTAGCATTTTAACCATTTAAGTAGGTGGTCAAGAGACCTTAAGTGCATCCATGTTACTGGGCGTCTGCTGCCAACTGTCCCTCCAGAGACTCGTTCATGCTCAAGCTGAGACTGTCTGCTCCCCACACAGTCACTCTGCGTCTCCTGCACCCCAACGTCCCACCAGCCACTGCCCTAGTTTCTGTCCCTATGAATTTTGATTTTTGTCTCTATGAGTTTTACTGCCCTTAGCATCTTGTACACATGACAGCATGCACAATTTGTGACTGACATTTTTCGCCTGGCGTACTGTCCAGTGTTTATCCCTGCTGTGGCATGTGTCAGAATTTCCTTCTTTTCTAAGGCGGAATTATATGTTCCATTGTACTTACACACTGAATTTTCCTCATCTCTTCATCTACGCAAGCACGCTTGGTTACTTCTGCTTTTTGGCTTCTGTGAATAACACCGCTATGGACATGGGCTCATGAGAGTCCATTTGGGTCTCTGTTTTTAATTTCTTTTGGTATATGTGCTGAAGCGTAATTATTGGGCTATATGATAATTCCATTTTTAATTTTCCAAGGAGCCCCTGGCTTGCTTTGCATAGTGGTTGTTCCATTTAACATTCTAGCCAACAATGCACCAGGCCTCTAATTTCTGTAATTATAGAGTGAAGCAATCCATAGGCATTCACCCATGATAAATCTACTCCAGCAGTTTCATTTCTCAAATTATTCACATTCTTTTTCTAAAATACTCCAAAATTTCATGGTATATAAACTTTATTTTACTCCACAAGCAGTTTAATCATTAGCGCAATGTACCAGCCTCAAACACAGAATCCAGCTCAGCGCTTAGGGCCTCCATATTAACAGAACGCAGGTGAACTACAGCAGTAAACTCATCATTACCTGAAAATAGGTTCTTCTGTCTGTAATCTAAGTGCCTTAGAAGTTACTCCTGGCATATGGCTCAGACATATCTATGGGAAGGAGGAGAGGTGGTCAGTTTTCTTTTGGGTTTGATTTGTGACAGATTTTTTGGGAGTGGAATGGGATCTGTTCGTAGTTCTAGTTCAGGAAATAACTCTGAGTATTTGGGTGAGAAGAGGATAACTGACTTGTCAATGCAGTTGCATGGCTTTCGGGCAAAGTCTAACAGATGTACTGAGGGAGAGGGGCAGGCAGCCTTCCTGACTTAGACAGGGGATGGCTTTGAATGCCCTTCTCATTCCCGTGTGTGCCAGCCTAACCCTCAGCTTCCCTGTCATTCCTAACCATGCTTTAAGCTTTCACTTCAGACATCTCACGAGGTTGTGAATTCATCTGTGTCAGTCTGTAGGATCAAACTATGAAAATGTTGTGTGTGTGTTTTTTTCCCCAAGTCCTTCAGACCTTTGGGATCTTTTGCCAAGGTTACAGAAAATCTTAGAGTCTCATCACACACCTTGAGTAGAGATTTCCCTTCCTTTACACTCTCTGGAAGCAAGCACTCCATTGTCCTTCCCTTGATGTCCTCATACAATCCATGCCTTTGCAAAGCAGCAGCCACTCCATCTTTAAAATCTCAGCTTCAGTGAGCGCTGCATTCTGAGTATTGGACAGTCACTCAGCCAGTCACTCCCACTCTGCAAGCCATTAACTACCAAATCATGATTGTGTAATAGTAAGGTGACTGGCTTGGCCTTTTGTCCAGCTGGGCCTAATTCCTCGGTGTACATCAGATTCCTGGATAGCTCTGCCTGGGAATGAATTTTCTATTATTAAAGTCATTGTTATAAATAACAAAAACAATCCCGTGTTTACTTCAACACTGTAACACTTCTAGAAAGACATCCTGTAGAACACCGACACAGTCACATGTGGCCCTATGTGCAGGGGCTGGGGCTGAGTGCTCAGCTGAAACCATCATGAACTTCTTGCTTTTATCATTCAATCTGTGCTTTGTAAGTGAAGTTCTGAGAGACATGAGGCGGGTGACACTGGCTGGAAGCCTTGGCTCATAGGGTTTTCTTGGTCTTTTTTGGGGGGCGGGGGGAGGTGTTCCTGGGAATTGAACCGAGGAGAAATTGTACTACATCAAGTCTTGTCTTATTTTATTTTATTATTTTATTTTAAGAGACAAGCTCTCAGTAAATTGTTATGTGATCCAGACTGGGATCGAGCTGCTAATTTTATTGTAGTCTCCTGAGTAGCTGGGATTATAGGCCCAACCCACAGGTACCAATGGATACAGGCGCAGTGTTGTACCCTTTTGGCAGAACTGTTGCTTGGTGACCCCAAGAGGCCACACCAGACCATCTGTGCCCTGGGCACCTCAGAGCCCACCACAAGCTGCCACCTCATAGCCTTTCCCTCCTTTTTCAGTGTTTTATCTCAAGTTTTTAAAAGCACATCTTGGGGCTGGTGAAATAGCTTGGGGGCCTAAGCTCCTGCCTGGCAAATGCAAGGACCTGGATTTGATCCCTAGTACTGGTACAGGGAGAAAAAACTGAACTCAGGTGGGTAACCTCCAAATAACATAGGGAATCTCTAAATGACATGGGGAAAAATGATCTCCCAACCTGACCTGCATGAGTTTATGTTCTCTAAAACAGAAGAATGAATTTTAGGAACAAATGGAGGTTATGAGCAAAATATATTCATTGAGGGAAAGAAAGTTCCTTTCCAAGAGGGGACAGGAGGGGAGCCTGAGCAGATAGTTCCCCAGGAAGTTGTCTCTTCCAGGGACCTTTATAGAGTAAAACCATGTGGTGAGGCAGGTCTAAATGGTGAAGACATGGGAACTCAGGTGGGCATGAGGTGGGACAAAACTATGGTCAACCAATGGGATTACAAGCACCATTGCTCAGGTAAAATTGATTATGTTTAGGGCTGGCAAGATAGCTCAGCGGTCTAGAGCGCCTCTCAGGGACCGCGGTTCGAGCCCCAGCACCACATGCCATGCCGGCCCCTCCCCCCAGGGCAGGCTGAGCTGACCCCCCATCCCCGCAAAAAAAGAATCCATGATGTGTAGCAAGACACTGTAATAAATAAAGGAATTAAAAAAAAAAGACCCAGGCAGCTTTAAAAAAAAAATTGATTATGTTTAGAAACAAGTAGGGCAAGTCAAGTTTAGAAGCAAGTCAAATAGCAAGCAGGCATGAATGTAGAACAGGACTTTATCAGGTAGTAGTAGTCGGATTAATGATTCTTGGTCTCCTTCAGGTTGACGATCAATCTTGGATGCCAATCTTTAGGGAGGTTGGCATTTGTTTGATCTTTGGTCTTTTGGTCTGGCCCACAGTGGGAGCATCCATGTCTCCCAGAGTTGCGAGATACCTTGTCTCCTATGTTACCTCCTTCCAGAGCCTGATTCTGTCTGACTGCTTATAATATTTCTAGCTAACTCAGCTGCCTACAACAGTACCACATGTGTGATGGTCCCATGCCAGCCAGCCACCAAAACCTGGAGTGGTGGCGCATGCCTGTAATCCTAGTGCTGGGGAGGCTGAGACAGAGGATCACTATTTATTTGGTATTTATACCAAATAAATAAATAAATGAAAGATGTTTTTAAAAATTAAAAGCATATCTTCTCAGAGTCCCAACGGAAACAGCTTCTGGACAGAGAATCCCTAAACTTCCTGGAACCTCTCAACTCCTTAGGGAGATGCAGCTACTCAGGGTGCCCTTTGTGCCCCAGACCAGGCTTCTCAGGTATGAAGACACCTGTGACAACACACCCACTCCCATCTTGCTGTTGCTTTTTGTGTTTCTGCCTTTCTCCATACCCTTTAATCCCTTTTATCTCCAAATTTGCATGTAGGTATTTATTGAGCTGTCATGAGCTCTGCTCTTGCTTTTCTTTGCTTTGGTCTTTCCTCTTTCAGACATTCTTTTCAGGTTTCCCCCCTTCCAGCAGGTACCCCTTCCTGCTTGCTGCAAATTCTTCTCCTCAAGAGTCAGGCCCATCCCCCATCCCCAGGGAGACTCTGGAACTTGAGAAGGGGTTGGGGGGTGGGGGGATGGGGAGTAAGAGGGTGACGATGGTGGCGGGGAGAAAGAAGCCCCAAGGAAACCATTGCTCTTTCACTCCCTGGGGCTCTGCCTGGCTGGCAGAGTAAACTGACTGCTGGGATTCCTTCACTGCACCCATGGCTCAGCCCTGGGACTGGGACTGGCCTGGCCCTCCTCATTGGGTTAACTGTGGTTGGTGTGTCCCACCGAGCTTCCTCTCTTCTAGGTGCCACCTCCCCATTGGGCTACATTTCCTGACTCTTGGCTTGGGTCCCACCTGGTCTGGCTCCTCCTGTGTTCTCTACACTGTTCTATTGAATAGCAAGTGTTGTTGTTACTGTAAAGCGTACATAACAGTACATTTTTAGTCAGGAACAATCTAACAAAATACTTACTTCTACTTTTAGTAAATCATAATATATAAGAAATGCAAACAGTCAAGCTTCTTCTGATTAAATGTCCTGGCTTTCTAATCAGGGTTCTGAAGGCAGTAACTTCCACAAGAAGCTGACCTTCAAGCAGGGCCCTTTGGGAATCTGTCTTTCCCATTTCTCCTCTCTGTGAGGTGTCAAATGCCCTACTCAGGTCCCCTAAGTTAGCATCTGTATGGCATTTCTCTTGCTGGTTTCAAGGGGTCTAAGTGCCTGAACCTTTTGTCTTGCTGAATTGGATTCACCTCATTAACAAAAGAAAATAATTCAGGTTTTTCTATTTTAAGTGTTAGTAAAACAAAGGAGAAAGAGGAAAGAGGGAAGGAAGAGAGAAAGGAGGGGAGAAAGAAAGAATGAAAGAGAGAGAGAGCAAAGAAAGAGGGGTGGGGTGAGGAAGAGAGGAAAGTAAGGGAAAGAAGGGAAGGAAAAAGAACCTCCACAAAGACTGATTCCAAAGGGCCAAGCACTGCAACAACGCCCCTTTAATCAGAAATTCATTTCTGTAGTCACCAAGCTCTTACATTATTTGCTCAGCTGATAGAGATTAGGTAGGTAGGTAGGTAGATAGATAGATAGATAGATAGATAGATAGATAGACAGACAGACAGACAGACAGACAGACAGACAGACAGACAGACAGACAGAGCAGACAATAATTCGCTTTGTTCAGAATTCTGAAGATTTCTCATTAGCTAATTTTGTCCTCTGAATACTTTAAAAAGTTGAATCATAATAGAGATTTTAAAGAAGAGAAATTTTAAGCCAGATCTCCTATAGGTCAAGTTTCATAGATAACAGTAAACTTACAGGGCAACATGAACTTGTGTGTCTGCAGCTGAGCTGGACTTTATGTCTCTGAATGTGGAGTTCGTCGGTACATTTTACATAGCTCTGCTTCCTTAGTCATATCTTTCCAAGTATGAGATTCATAAGACGAGTGTAGATGAATTGTTTTTGAAGTTTGTTGGCTGTCCCTGGCTTCCCACTACGTCCTTCCTGCTCCTTTTTCTTTATCATCCAAGTCAGCCTCAACACCAGCCTTGGCCATGCTAGAAGCTGGGGAAGAAGTGGCTCTGAGGTTGTTTTATTTGATGGATGTTGTCTTGTCTATTTTTCTAGTTGCTGAAACAAAGCACCCAACACTCATAGGTTAAAGGAAGAAAGGTCCACTTTGGCTCACAGTTTGCAGAGGTTCTGTTCCTAGTCAGCTGGCTCCAAGGCAGGGAGAGTTCACAGAGGGGCACTGTGGAGGAGAAACAGTGCATGGCAGGCAAGCAGGAAGGTGAGAACACGTAAGCCCTCCTTCCGTCCCTGGCACGCTATGCAGACCCGGCCCCACCACTCACACTCTCAGTCCTACCCAGAACTGTGCCAAACCAACCAGTGGACTGATGTATTAATTGCACCCCCCTTGATCCCCACAATACACATTATAGATCCAGCCACCTCTGGAAAGTCCCCCTCATGAAGCTTTGGGGGGACATCTAGACAGAGGCCATAGCAGCTGTTAAAATTGTCATCTACTACCAGCTGTCTTGGAAAGACAAGGGACTGAAATTTGTTCTGAGTTATCATATCTCTATGAATAAGCTTGTTAAGCTGGGAATAATAAAATAGAAGCCAGGACAGATGAGTTCTACAATGAAGATAAGAGAAAGATCTGTTAGCCCTTGTTCGTGTTTGCTTGGCCAGCCCTAGCAAAGTTCCATAGACCAGTTAGCTGCAACAGTAGATGTGCACTTGCCCACAGCTCCAGGGGCTGGAAGACCAATGTCAGGGGACAAGAGCATCCCTCTCTGACACGGTCTGCTTCCTTGTGATGGGTGGCTGCCTTCTGGTGTTCACATGGTGTGTGTGTGTGTGTGTGTGTGTGTGTGTGTGTGTGTGTGTAAGGAGAGAAAGAGATACAGAAATATGTGAGAATGAAAGAGAAACTCTAATGTCTCTTTTCATAGACTAATTTAAGTATTGAAATTCGAGTAGATCTCATTTGCCTTAGTTTCTTAGAGGCTCGAGGTTGAAATTCAGTTGCTCTGGGAGTTAGGATTTCAACAGATGGATCCTGAGGGACACAAATTTTCAGTTTTTTGTAGCCTAGACCTTAGGCTCTTTGGTGCTGGGGATGGACTATTTCCGGTCAAGAAAGAAGTAGTGAGAACAAACATTTTCCAGATATTAATTCTGACTTAGAAGCTGAATTTCTTCAACTGCTGAAGCCCTTGTAAGTCAAACAAATGAAAAGTGGTAGGTTCATGTAAGATCAGATTCTCACGCCTGATGCCTGTGCCTGACGGTCTGATCCCCGTATGGACTGTGATGGACAGGAGTCCCAGAACTGGGGCAACCGCTCCCACTTGCATGACTGGAAGTTGGGCAGGGCAAGAACAGCCAAGAAACCATCCAGCACAGCTGAAGTCCTGCATGCCACACAGGCGGAGATGCTGGTTATGGCCAGTACTGTCTCTAGCTGCCCCTATAGCCCGGCGAGGCTCCGCTGGCACCCACCCTGTCATCACATCCCATCTCCCATTTCTTCCAGTGCTGGTCTTCGAAATAAGATGCACTTTCCTCATTCAAAGCTGGGCTAGGGAATGTGGAATTAAACTATGGATGACGTTAAAAATGCCTAGGGAGTTATAAAACTTTTAAAGAACAAACCCCAAACTAATCTAGGGAGTGGAGATCATCCAACTCTTCCCCTCCAGCAAGCTTTCTTCTCCCAAATGTACATTGTGGTCAGGCGTCAGAGGCAATGCGATCCCTCTGTGACACACCACAGAGCTCACCCGGGCAGCCAGAAGACGTGTCTCCCGGGGCCTCGGTGGGTGGCTGCCCGGGGTAAAGTTCCCACGCCTGGATCTCAGACAAAGGAGCCGGAATAAACGTGAACATTTGCCACCTTGTCCTCAACCCTCTTTGCCTGGCACTGGACACCAATTCTAGTGCTGATTGGAAGACTCCATAGGGAAAGAAATGGAGGAATTATACAGAAAACAGAGGAGAACATGACCTGGGGTGTTTCACTACCACATAGTGCTACTCATTCTTTTATATAACTGACATTGCTGAGTGCCTGCAGGCTGGGAGCTAGCTGCTAGGGTAGGGTAGGAGCCATCTGAGACATCCAAGCAACTGAGAAAGAAGCCTGTGTTTTCACTGTGCAGGCAGCAGGGACATGGTGGGTCTAGGGTGGGAGAGCAGCAAAGGATTTTGAACATTGGGATTTGACCTTGGCCAACAAGAAACTGTTGAAAGCCTTACCATGCTAAGAAATTACTTGGAGGGCCTGGGAGATAGCTCAGTGGCTTAAGCGCCTGCTTGGCAAGTGCAAGGTCCTGAGTTCCATTCCCCAGTAAAAAGAAAAAGAAATTACTTGGGCTTGGAAATGTTGCAGGCAGCGAGTTAGATAGAAGTATTATAAGCAGTCAGACAAGGTCAGGCCCTGGAAGGAGATAACAAAGACTAGAAGATACCTTACAACTGTGGGAGGGACAGGTGGTCCCACTGTGATCCAGACCTAAAGACCAAACAGACGCTAACCTCCCTTCAGACTGGCATCCAGGATTGATCATTACTCAGGAAGAATATTGTCTGAAGGCCATCAGATAAGGTCTTGTTTTATATTCATGCCTGCTTGCTAAGTAACTCACTACCCCATTTGGTCCTAATCCATTTTACCTGAGCAGTGGTGCTTGTAATCCCATTGGTTGACCATAGTTTTGTCCCACTTCTTGTCCACCTAAGTGAGTTCCCATTCTCTCCACCTTAGCCCCATGTGGTTTTACACTATAAAAGTCCCTGGGAGAAACAGCTTACTGAGGAACAACCCACTTGGACGCCCTCCTGTCCCTCTCTTGGACAGGAGCTTTCTTTCCCTCAATAAATCTATTCTGCTCATACCTCCATTTGTTCCTAAAATTTATTCTTTGGTTTTAGAGAACAGGAACTTGTCAGGTCAGGTCAGGAGATCCTTTTTCCCTAAGTCATTTGGAGGTTGTCACCCACCCGAGATCAGATTTTCCCCCTGTATCAGAAGGAGAAGGATGAACAAGTTTGAAGTGAGGAGACCACGCCACAAGGTAAAAGCTCACTACAGATGGAGATGATACTGATTTAAGTAAGTGCAAAGAGGGAAAGAAGGGAGGCATTCCAGCTACAGAACGCACAGAACCGAGCCCTGGGCTGCATACTATTCAGGAGCACACATGATAAGCTCACATATTTCTCCTATAATGAAAGAATAGTTGATAGCTACATACATTAAGATGGAATTAAAGAAGTTTAAGGAAGAGCATCAACAATTCACTGTTGAATGTGCTCACTCTGCTGTGTGTATGTAACAGTCCAGGGACTGTGGAGAAGACAGTTGGAAGCACAGCTCTGAAGGTCAGAGGGGTGAGCTGAACAGGAGATGAGAAGGGCATCACATCATGTAGCTCATCCACAAACTCATGGGATGGATAAAATCGGCCCAGAATATGAGTGCAGTTAGCAGAGAAGAAAATACAAATCCCCATGGCAATAGCGCCAAGATTAAGAAAAATGCTCAATGGATACATGGTATAGGTGGCTGTTCTCCTTCATCTAGACAGATCTATCCAATAAACGATGGCCTTCTGTCCTATGTACCAAAATGCAAAATTTGATTCCTTCTCAACACAACACTACAGAAGCTTCTGCCAATAGATTGGGACTGGCAGAAGAAATAAATCCTGATTGACTTTCTGGCTTTTATTCAAGGATTAGCAAATTTTTCTAAGAGTGAGGATCTGTTTTCCAAATCAAAATATTTAAATAAGCCCACATAATGGTGGTTCTATCTGTTCAGCCAATAGATGAAACCTACTGCTCATAAAATACCATAGTGACATGGAAGCCCCAGTCTATGAATTGTTGCCTTAGGCCAGTGATTCTTAAAGTGTGGTCCCTGGAGAGATCTTGATAGAAATGCAAATTCTCAGGAAGCATTCCAGATTTCTTGAATAGGAAACTCACAGGTGTTATAAAAAGCCCTCTAAGAGGTTTCCAGGCAGGCCAAGGATTAAGAACTACTAGTCTAGAGGTTTCTAGAGTTCTCTGGGGGAAGCTAAGGCAGGAAGATCACAAGATTGAGCCATGCCTGCATAACTTAGTGAGACCCTGTCTCAAAATATTGAAAAGTAAACTAAAAAGTGGGTATAGCCATAATGGTATAATCTTTTTAGTTCAAACCCAATATTGAAAACAAATTAACACATGCTACTTCAAAATAGGCTGCGTTCTTAGATGTAACTATGAAATGTGTCTGGGTTTTCCAAATTGCACCATGTTCTTAGGGACTTTTAAAATTCCTGAGAAAATAGAAGGTGTTTTGTTAGGTAATAAAAGCATACTTGATTGAAGACCAACACTGGGATTGCTGGAGAATGTAAGGAGAGATGAACACTGTAA
This sequence comes from Ctenomys sociabilis, assembly GCA_004027165.1. Classification (NCBI taxonomy): domain Eukaryota; kingdom Metazoa; phylum Chordata; class Mammalia; order Rodentia; family Ctenomyidae; genus Ctenomys; species Ctenomys sociabilis. The sequence goes on along the minus strand of PVKA01001963.1, from coordinate 57,206 downwards.
TCTTGAACTTCCAGAAGTGAAGTCTGTCCACAGAAGACGTTCTTGGGGACAGCAAGGTCAATTTTTCTGTGCAACAATAACTATTCTAACTATACTTCACCTGTGCATGAGTTATGACTTTGAAGTAGATGCAGAAAGATAGAGAAAACAGCAATAGCTACAAGCAGTTGTTATGTAAGTGCACAGAGTGACAGCGCAATGTCCCCTAACCTGCTATGACCTACAGAACCTACAGACCTGGCGTCAGAGAGAATACAAATCCCATGTACACCAGCTGAGTGAGCTGGGGCAAGTTTCCTATAGCTTAAAGTGAGGGGAAGTGAGAGAGATGGGAGGGGATGGGAAATAAAAAGGATTAAAATATGAATACATATGTACCAATTCCCTAAGAGGAATGTGATTATCATACATCACAGACACATACTAATATTGAAAAAGAAACGATCTACCCGGCATAAAAAGACACCGAGGAACAGTAAGTGTATATTACTAAGTGAAAACAGGCAGTCTGGAAAGCCTTCATGCTGTACGATTCCAACTATATGATCATATGGAAAAGGCAAAATTATGGAAACAGTAAAAGGATCAGTGATTGCCAGAAGTTAGAGTGAAGTGTGTGGGTGGAGCACAGGGCTTTCAGGCAGTGAGAGGCCTGAGGTGTTGCAGTAATATGGATGCCTGCCTGTGAACATTTGTCAAAACCTGTAAAAGGTAGAGCACAAGATTGAGCCACGCCAGAGGGAGCTTACTGTGAACTGTGTGCCGAGTGGTCATGGTGCGTCAGTACGGGGCTGCAGGCTGTCCCTCGAGCACCACCCTCCTTTAGGATTTAGATGGCGGGAGGCCTCCTGAAGGTGCCTTGGTTCACAAACGCTTTTATTTATGCACAATTTGGTTTGGCAGAATTTTGTTTTTGTTTGCAAGCTCTGCATCCAGTGACAAACAAGACCACAGGACCACAAGTATGACTATCTTTTCCAGAGCTGTGTAGCCTACCAAACTCATGAACTGAGGCACAGCACCAACTGAGTTCAATGAGAAGTGAATCAAAGTCAGTGGTCTGGTTCAGTGTTGACCTTAATTTGATTCGGTTCTTATCCAGTTGTTTGTGACCAGAATCACAGAAAAAAATTTAGTTCATGAACTGAGGTACAACTGTACAGGGACAAGGGCACATTGGGAATGGTCTATAACTTCTGCTCAATTTTCCCATAAACCCAAAACTTGCTCAAAATGATACAGTTTTTTTTTTTAAGTTCTTCATCTGAAAAAAATGTTCTTCATGTGTAGAATATAAATAAGTCTTGCTCTAAAGAGCCTGCTGTAAAATTCATATGAGATATTATAGGTAAAATTAATTTGAATTTCCTCCCTATTTTGTAGATGGCAAAATGCCACTCTTCCCATTAGATATCCACATTGAATCCCTGGAAACTGCATGTTACTTTATAAGAAAAAAGAATATTTATACTTGTGTTTAAGTTAAGGATCTCGAAAGAAGGCATCTATCCTGAGCTATTTGGATCAGCCCTAAACACAAGCACATGTGTGCCTTCTAGGTTAACCATGGAGAGGATGATAGGAAATCAGAGGAAGAGATCGGCTCTTGCTGTTACACACGCTGGCCAGGCTGGACAGCTAGTGTAGCTGGGAGACCAAGGGACAGCACTCCACTAGAGTCCCCAGAGAAAACTGCTTGCTGGATTTGGGATTTCTAATCCCCAGCACGCACTACGAGATAACTAGTGTCTAATGTCTTAAGCCACCAATTTTGTTGTAGCAGCCTTGAAAATTACTACACTCAATAAAGCCTGAGCATGAGACACCCTTCCTCCACACAGAAATGGCTTGGCAGTCCTGGGTCCCATCATCCTTACTCCTCATCTCTGAGATTTATTTTCTCCCCTAGGAGTACAGGAGCACTGCAGAACCAGGGCTTCACTTTCAAACACACGATGAGCAAAGGTTTCCATGCATTTAAGGAGAGGAGGCCAGAAGGGAGCAACGTGTGCCTGAGGAGCACTATCAGATACCCCAAATGCTACAGTGCTCACATCTAGCTCTCAGAGAGCTCATGCCCCAGCCAAGGACCAGCCAAGGACCAGCTGAGAAGAGGAAGAGGCTGAGGGACCGAGCTGCCATTCGTGGCATGTGTCTGCCAGACAAATGGCTGGAATCGCTTGAAGCCCAATATGGTGGATTAAAGAGGGACTCACAGATGGCACTAGTTGGGACTATTTAACTTTTGGTATAATACGTAGTTGAAAGAGGCTAAGGTAGAAGGGAAGGTAGATATGGGAGAAGGATCTTACCTTCAACTCAAGGGAAATAGGCCTGGAAGGGCAGTGCCAGCTCAATTGCCAACTCAAGGAGGAAGACAGTTAGCTTCATTTGGGGGCTAACACAGTTCCCAGATGGCTTATCTGGAGAGCACTGCATAGCCAGTACCATGCAGAGTATCTGTATCCTAGCCTGTGAAATAACTAGTTAGTGCATGTTTCAAGCGGGACATACTGGATGTCTGTGTGTGGATTTCTTAGATCTTCAGAGTCAACATTTTTATTCTTTCATGTTCTTTTTGAAAACATTTCCTTTTCTTTATCCCAGGGGAAGAAGGCATTGCTCAGCCAATTCACGACTTCTATTTACCTTTCCTTGAAGAGTATCAAGAACCAGTGGGAATGTGAGCTGGCACTGCAGGGCATGCCTGGTATGCACAAGGCCCTGGGTTCAATCTCTAGCTCCACCAGGAAATCTTGTGAGGTGTTGTGCTTTGTGCCTGGCTGTCTTCCAAAGACTCATGCAATCAAGAGGTGACTGAATCTGGAGTTTGTGACGAGTTCGTGGTCAGTGCTGGGACTGGGTGTGTCAGTGCCACATTCGCCCTGAGTGGGTAGCCTGCACACTACATGAGAGGGGAGAAAAGCTGGCTCCCCCCTTTTGCTCTTGTTGCTTTCTCTGTCTTCTAATGCCATGAGCCACTGCCCCTTTGTCATGCCACCTTGCCTTAGAGCCAGTTGATTATGACTGAACTCTCTACTAAATACATAAACCTTTCCTCCTTTAACTTTGGGTGTCAGGTATTTTGTCCCAGCAATGAGAGAAAAATAACTAAGACACCAGGTTACTTGGCTCCCCTCTTCTCTCTTCTCTTGCCCCTCTCCCCTCTCCCCTCTTTTCCTTCTCTTCTCTCTATCCCTGGGCTTTCAGTACTTAATGTCCCTTGTTAAGGACTACAAGCAATTAGAATTTATGGAGAAATCCAGACCTCCAGCCTTACTGCATCTTCACACAGAATGGGAGCATCTTCTTAAAAGCTAAAATAACTTGCAGCTATATTTTAGTGGCTCCTTTACTGCTTCTAGAATGTGTCTCTATCTTTATTTTTATTTGCTGAGTGAGTCTGTCCTTCAGACTTTGACAATGTGTTCAGACTCTGAGTGGCCTAACCACTAAAATTTATTATCTTTCTTTTCCTGTTTTTTTATCCTGTCTTCCTTCCCTGTCTCTCTCCATCAGTCCCCCCTCCTTTCCTCTTTCCTTCCTTCCTTCCTTCCTTCCTTCTTTCCTTCCTTCTTCCTGCCCTTTTTCTTTTGTCAAATACCAGCCCAACAAGAGATTTCCCTTTATTGGTTCTTAGATCAATAAGGCCAGTTTCTTCCATCCCAAAATATTCAGTTTGGATTATTCAATAGATTTTTGGCCTGACTCATTTTAAAGAATAGAAATATAGTTTTCAGAAAGATAAAATTCTTTGTTCATGGTCATTCGTTAAAGATCAAGGATACAATTCCAAGTTTTGAGTTCTATTCCCTTCGTTGTTCTCACAGGCACACTGAAGTTCAACGTTTTTGTTACACATAATTTTGCCTCAAATGTTTCTATCCAGTGATATCATCAACCCTGTTAAAGGATCCCCAGTCCTGCAAAAAAAAAAAAAAAAAAAAAAAAACCAAACAAAGAAAACAAAACCCTGTTAAAGGTTTCTCAACTGTTTCTCCTACACCATTTCTTCAGCAAGCTCTGTGAACAAATCTCCTTGTCACTGGTTTCTTCTTCATCCCATTCATTCCATTTCCAGTCACACGGCTGCCTCTCACCAGGGGTGGCAGTGCCTCCCTGAGTCTGTCTGCAGGGGCTTTGGGGGATGACTGGTGTCCTCGGCTTCATTACGTTCTGCTCTTGTTAAGTTATATGAGCAACTGTGTGGTCACAGCTGGGGACAAAGAGCAGGAGGGACAAATGTAAGACCTCCGAGGGCCGACAGAGGAGCTCCTCCAACACACAGGCTCGCTTAGTGGCCTAGAACTGCAGGCAGCTCACCACCTGAGCGTCCTGCCTGGAGCAAGCTTCCGGGTGCTACTTCCTCTGCATTCTGCTTCCCCTGTCGTGCTCTCTCATCCAAACCAGTTTTTTATAACCATATCGTAAAGGGTTTCTCATGTCCTTCCTAACAGTCTCTTGCTAGAGGAGAAGTCTTTCTATTCTGTTCCCAGGAGAAAAGAAAATAGCTGAGCACAGACGACCATTGCAGACAACCGCAAACACCTTTCACGCTACCCCCAAATTCTTTGTCTTCTCTAGGGTGGAAGACCACGCACCATTCTCACATTCTTCTACCTCTTACACTTCCAGCACATTTGCTATTGAAGATCCAGCACTGTCGAGATGGCTCCCACCTGCTGCTTTTGGAAGGTCACTTTTTCTTCACCGGTACTTCTAGCACTTCTTCTGCTGGTGGCGGCTGGTGGCTCCAGGTGCTGCTTTGATACCCAACTTCGCTTCCTGGCCACTGACTCCCCTCGGCCTCTCCTTAGTTAGCACCCTGCGGCAATGGTGGCTGGGCTGTCTGCACTCCCCTCTGCCTGTCCCTGTCTGAAGTGGATGCCTCCAGCCCTGAGCCACATAGCACTGAATTTGTTGGGCACTCCCATGCTGTGTCTGTCTTTGTGGATGTAGGACCTTCCTTGTCACCACGTATGCTTGTCACCGAGTAAGGCTTCCATTTCTCATGCCGATCGCAGTCATATATGTCCTCTGTCATGCTGTTCAAATTATAGTACCGCGGCTTTCAATAGTCTCCATGTTGCCTGAACTCCCTTTGTGCAATGTAGGAATAATGTTCTGAATAATTATACAGAGCATTTCCTATATAATTTCCATGTATAATGCTACTGTTCTGTTTATGCTAGTCCAGGGTAAGGGGAGACATTCTTTCTTTATTTTATTTTTCATGTGTTTAGTGCAGGATCTATAGGGTCTCCTGGCACAGATCAGACTCATAGTTATTCTCCTGTTTTCAGCCTCCCAAGCACTGGGATAACAGGTGCGCACTACCAGGCCAGTCTTACTTGCCAGTGCATGCCGGGGACGAAGCTGGCACGGCATGCTGGGATTGAACCGACAGCTGCATATGCCTAAGCAGGCGCTTTACTCCACTGAGCTGTCTGTCAGACCCATTTTTTTTTTTTTCCTTTCTTGGAACAATGTACTATATATATATATATATATATATATATATATATATATATATATATATATATATAATGGCTGAACCAGGGATTGAACCCAGGCCCTTGCACTCACCAGGGAAGCAGTTATTCCACTGATCCATCTCCCCAGCCCCTCAAAGTACAATACTGATAAAGGATTCATCAAATGCTCTGAGGAGGATTCTGAGGTGTGCTTGAGAACAGCACAAATGTGCCTTATGGCTGTGCTAAGGCACCTACTTCAAGGGCAAGCAGGAACAGGATACAGGCACCACTCGCTTGCCATTCTGGGTTTGGGGTGTTACAACTGTAGTGCATGGAAGGCACCATAGTGCATATCTTTTGGATCTCCCCATCTTAAGCACCAACAGGTACTCCATACATATTTATGGGCTGTCGAGTTGACATTTATGTGTGGGTGAGCACTGTCATTTAATGTCAAGAGAATATGGCCCAGCAGAGTGACAGCAGAGGAACTTGCCAAGCTCTTCTGTCCTTGTGGAGAAGAGGGCTTCTGTATGCAAGGAAGGAGAGGGCTGGGTGTTCATGCCTCTCGCTCATCTCTCCTGCAAGCATATGTGAGCCCCTCACTGACTCCATAGCTCTTTCCCCAGATTTCTTAGTGTTGAATGTGTTTGCTGAGTTTCTATTCCTTTGCCTCGATTCAGAGCCAAGTGGTTGTGAGCTAAAGTTATCCAAATAAAATGTCATAAGTCTGCATATCAAATGCTTCAATTGTCAACCATGTAAACAGACGAGAGCTAGACAGCGCTCCTTGTGCACCCTTCTCTGGGGCTGGCATGTTTCATTTTCTCCACCTTCCTGCCCTCCTCTTTTTCCTTTCCTTCTTCTTGCCTTCAAAGAAACTTCACTCCCCACTTCTCTCACTTAGCAACTCACTTACAGCACCTTCCTCTTCAGCATTACTGTCAACCTGAGGGAAATGGTGAGCGACCTATGATCTCATTTCCAAACATCTCCTTATGATTTTAAGAGCCACAAACAGCAAATGATGAAGAGAAGAAAAGCTAGCAGTAAGCAAGAGGGCAGGAGAGGAGCGGTCAGTAGTGATCAGATTCCCTGAATGAACAGTCTGCGCTACCTCATTTTGGTTGTAGTTCTGTGCTGAGAATTCTGAGGGAAATGAAGTGAGGAGAGGATCTTACCCCTAGGAAACTAACAGCCTGCCTAGAGGCAGGAAATATTTATTTTAAGAATTGTCATAGTTTCTCATTGACAAAAGCCAGTGTAGTTTAAAGTTCATGAATCAGGTTTGGCATTGCCTAACCTGGAAATTACTTAACTGCTCAGAGATTCAGTTAGGACATAGAATCAACATTAGTACTTTTTTCACATATAATAAGTACTTATTTCACATATAAGATAATGCAAGCAAGAAAATGATTCCATAATGCTACATATACTGAACAAATCTTATGAGAATTTAACCAATGTTTGCATTAATCTAAATAATTGATCATGACCTATCAATCAATAGGGTCAGGTACTGCTGATATTAGCAGCTCATGCTGATATCAATTCAATGAGGAAAACAAAAATGGAGATGTAGTCATCTTATCCTATGCCTGGGATTGGCTGCTGAGAATGTCATCAAACACAGCTTGACAGCTATTTTAGGTTGGTTTCAGAATGCATTCAGATCTCCTAGCTCCATAAGAGACTCCAACATATTTCAGAGTAAAGCTCAGTGTCAGGCATCAGCTCTTCATCTCTGCTGTGGCCCTCCTTTGTTCAATTTTGATTTATTCTCTCATGGGTCCTCTGAATGAGGTATCTGCATGTCCACATGGGCAGCCCTGATCCTGCATCTGCCTGGGAGGACTGGCTCAGCTGGGCTGTTCTTGGATGGGGTGTGTGGAGCTTAGTTGACTCTACCTCCCTGGAGCAAGTGAATTTGCAGCTCTTTTTTCTTGTCTGTTTTGAGTCCAGGTGGTGTTTCCACATTTTTAAGCAATGCAAATTGTGAAGCTGCCAAGTAACCCTCAGACCTCCTCTCCATAGAAAGACTTTCTGCACAAAGGCAAGAAGGAAATTAGAAGCCATGGAACAATTAATGGCTAAATGAACCCATGTGAAATACTGCTTAGTAGGTAAGTCATTCCATTGCAGCTCAGGGGGCTGTCCAAAGCAGAAAGCATGCTTTGTTTTCCTTCATTGGCCAAAATGAACCAAAACCGAGTGCCAGTGTGTGTGTGTGTGTGTGTGTGTGTGTGTGTGTGTGAGAGAGAGAGAGAGAGAGAGAGAGAGAGAGATAGACAGACAGACAGACAGACACAGACACAGACACAGAGCCAGAGAGACAGAGACACAGAGAGACAGAGAGACAGAGAGACAGACAGAGAGGAGACTGAGCCAGGCAAGCTGCAAGAAGGTGAATGACACAAGAATGTGAGTCTCCCTCCAGGCAAAGAGCTGGGAAAAGCCCAAAGAGCAAGATCTGGAGCTTGTCTTCTGCTTCTGAGGCCCATACTTCTCTTCCCAGAACCAACTCCTCTTCCTCAGCCTGCAGTTCCCTCGGCATGGTGTCTGCTCTGACTTGGGTGTGCTTGGCTTCCTGCACTACAACTCCCTTAGCTTTGCCAACAGAGTCTTTGACTCTTTCCAGCCTGTGCATGTCTCTGCATGCATGTGCATATATGAATTAAAGAAAGATAGTTACATGGGTAAATTTTATGGTGTCACTGAGCAGTACCGCCTCTAGCTTTCAACTCTCAAAGCTTTCTTATGGAAAGTGTATTTGACAAGGTCATTCATCTGTTTTATTCATTTCTTACTCCTTGATGGGAAACAATAGGGAATCTAGGCTTCTTGAGTTTGAAAACTACAAATCCTAAGTTTGAAATAATTTATTAGGCTTTGTCACACAAAATATTCAAGGACGCCGGGCGTGGTGGCGCATGCCTGTAATCCCAGCACTCAGGAGGCTGAGGCAGGAGGATTGTTGTGAGTTCGAGACCAGCCTGAGTTATAAAATGAGCTTAAGGCCAGCCTGAGCTGCATAGTGAGACCCTGTCTCAAAAAGACAAAAACAAAAACAAAAACATTCAAGGACGTTTCTTCCAAGGATGGAGGTCCAGTTGCTACCATCCATTTTTAATCCTTCTGTAGAACACCTTGAAGCTGTACAGGAGAGGTGTATTGTAGGGCATACTGCCCAGAAATCCCTCCCCAGATGACCTATTGTGGGAGGACCAGGCTGAGGAGCACAACTCAGGCATGCGGCTTTTGCCGTGAAGCAGGTATTTGATGAATCTGGAGAGTGACTGCACACAGATGTGCTCAGTAGTGCCCTGGCTGGTCAGACACATGACAGTGTCCAGGCAGAGCGCAGTGCTTCTCAGTGTGGTCCACTCAGGGAGACTATGAATTGGCAAATCTGGAGAGTCAAGAGATATGTAGAAATCTGAACTATTGGGCCTCCTGTGCTTGGGATACACACCAGCCAGGCTGAATGCGCTTCCTGCTTGCCATAGCCCAACACAAAGCTCATCTTTCATCTTAATAATCAAAGATTAGAGTAAATGGGACTCAAAAAATAAGCACAGCATATAATAGGTTGCTTTCAGAAATGTACCAACCGAATTCCTTTGTCTCATTGACTTTTCCTGTCTTACTTAAAAAGGAAGCATCTTTCTGTCCCTACCCACTGTTACATTCACTCCAGAGAGCAGGGGCAGAAGATGAGGGTTTTTTTTTTTTTTTTTTTTGTTCAAGTCAGTAAACAACTATGTTCTTCAGTGCTTCTAGGGTAAACAACTGGAGAAGTAAAATCAGAGGGATGGGCTATTCTTAGGCACAAACCTCCACTTAGAATCCACAAAGATAACTCCAATTTGTATGTTTTCACAACAGTGTTTCAAGGGATTAAGATAATTTCATATGAATAACAGAAGGTCTGAGAGAGCCTGAATTATGAACTGAATTGTGTTGTTCAAGAAAACAAAATAATGATCTTGTGCTCTAAGGTGACATGGGGGCTAGATGCTTATGAGACAGTGTGTAGGAACTTGTAGATCTAACTTTTCCATAGTTTCTTAAAGCAGATGAGTGTATTTTTGCCCAAGAAGGACTGGATTGAATGCAGGCTTCTGTCTGCCTGCAGACTCTGTAGTATGTCTCAGATGTGCCTCAGTGGGCAAGGAAGACAGGTGCTCACAGCGGGGCATGAGCGCCCTGGGAGCCCATGTGTCCTGGTGCCCCTGGGCCAGCCTCAGCACACAGGGCAGATCTGGGGATCTAGGGGCTCCGAAGGCATCCTCTGATGAACTCAGGGAGAGCCAGGGATGAGCTGGGGAACCAAAGGTGAGACACTGGGAGGATCAGAGAAGCACTTGCCTGTCTCTTGGGCTGTGTTGCAACTTCTTGTGGCAGGGCCTGGGAAACAGCAGGCACGGGAGAAGGAGGAGGCTGGGCCTGGGCTGGGCTCCTTGCTGCAGGGTTAGGGATGGGAAGACAGCAAAGCACAGAGCTTCATGCTGGAGGCAGTGGGAACTTCCCAAAGGGCAAGCAAACCCTGGCTTGCTTACCAATCCATGAGAATTCAGGTTACTCTTTAGCCAGCTTGCTAGAACCTAGAAGCAGGTCAGGATGGAGGAAGAGGTGATTTTGCCATGAAATACCCAGAAAACTTCCTTAAAATCCTGTGATCTTCCTTCCCCAAAGGCCACTTTCTGTAAAGGATGAAAAGCTGCAGCGTCCTGACCTGGTCACATCACAATAGAGTTTTGAGAAGAGAAGGAGATACACATTCTGTAGCACCTGCCATCAGTGCAGAAAGGAGGCAGAAGGGCCCACTAAACTAGATGAGTAGGGCATTATAAGGGAAGGTGATGGCAGGAAAGTTATTCTTTCTGGGTGAAAAACGGAGAAACAGAGTCACAGAGAAGGCAGTAATGAGCCGGCACTCTACTGTTCATGCTGACCTCACACTAGAGGAGCTGGGAGCTGGGCACAGTGTTCTGACAAAACCCAAGCCATCGCTTATGGGCAGAAAAAGGATTCCTGTTTTGAAAAAAAAGCAAAAAATATATTTTTATTTTTTAGATTCTAGGGTCTAGTCTAACTTAAACCTTAAAGGGAGTTGAGTGGTTGTCCTCTCCAGCCCCTTGCTGCAAAGGAGACTGAAAACACTGACCACTAGGGGGCGCGCTGCCTCCACCCCAGGTAAGCTCTCTCTGTGTGTGTGTGTGTGTGTGTGTGTGTGTGTGTGTGTGTGTGTGTGTGTGTGTGTGTGTGTGTGTGTTGATCTATCAGCAGAAGCTTCCTGAACACAAACCTAAACACTGTTTATGAGCAGAGAAGGCAGGAATTTAAGAAAATGAGACAACCTGCCAACTTCAAATCCTCTGGAAATGCTGCAAGTGAGGGCAATGTGCTCATCAGAAATTCCCCAGGACCTGAGAGCCTTCTAGCTAGGAGTGTCTATAAACCACATATAGTTGCTCTTTGAATAGGTCTTTCTGGATTATCTGAGATTGGGCCTAACCTAGCTCCAGCTTTGCAGGGCAGCTCCAGCGTTCCAGCAGCGGGTGCTGCTTCCTGCTTCCCTTACCCACCAGGTAAGAGCCCAGGAGCTGGAAGAAGGGTGAGAGGTTCGGCTACCTGCACTCTGTGTAGCTGGGTCTCCCAAGGAGCAGGAGGCGCTTGGAGAGCGGGCGAGAGGCTGTGTGCGAGGAGCGGGCGGGCAGCATGAAGCTCGCCTCCACACTCTTCTGGGGGACCCGGGCTCTCCCCCCGTTGGGTGGGAGGTGACTAGCTGGTACCTTGGCCTCCGGGATAGCAGCCTGGATCTTGGACAGGCTCTAAACAGTCTACTGGCCTGTTAGCCCAGAAGTGACAGTATTTTCTTATTCCTGGGGCTCCTTCTAAGGTAGCTCTGCTTAGAAAATAACAAGAGAGAAAAAAAAAAAATGGGATGGCCCTTCCACTTCACCTTGTCCCTGTTCTTGATTAGAAAAAGGGAATTCTGGCTGGAGGAGTGGCTGGTGCCCCATTGAGACTGCCCTCTTCCCTCCTCGCTGCTGCCAGCTCTCTCTGCTTGCAAGGGACTGGTTGTGTTCTGGGGCTCTCTATACACAGGAAGAACATTGAAAGGAACTCAGCGTTTCCCCCAGCGCTGGCCAGAGGCTACGGGATTGCTTTTGTGTGTGGCACGGAGAGAGCCCTTCTCTCTGACAGCCCCGTGCCAGTGATGAATTGCAGTGAGGGGGACCGCAGTGTGGCTTTCCCTTCTACTCAAGGTTCATCCCCAGGTCTCCCAGCACTTTAGCAAATGAACTGCTATAATTCCACGCTGCTTGGTCTTCCCCAGCCTGGGCCACTTTATTCTACTATGGAAGGCAGTGAGCAGCACCTCTCCGGCTCCTCCCCAACAGCAAGGGAGGGGGTCTTGGCTAGCTGTGGTTTTTTGTTTTTTCTTTTTTTGGTATTGGGGATCAAACTCAGGACCTTGCACTTGGCAGGCAGACACTTGTGCTGCTGAGTTATGAGCTATACCCTCAGCCCCTTTATGTATTTGGTACAGGTTCTCACACTGCAGCCCAGAGGAGGGGCCGGCACAGCATGTGGTGCTGGGGATTGAACCCAGTCTTTGGGCTTGCCAGACAGGTGCTTAGACCACTGAGCTATCTCAGCAGCTCCTGGCTGGCAGTGTCTTAACAACAGGAAGGACGCCCATACTCTGTCGTCACAGGACTGGGGACAGGAGTGGATACTGCCTGCCTTCACAGTGGGGCAGGCAGCTCTTGGCTTCGAGAGTACCTATGCTCCCTGCATGGACATCCGAACTAACTGCTGGTCATTTTAACTTTGAGGATCCAGTTTCTCTGATTTTCTTAAACAATTTTCTCTGACTCTTTAAACATATTAAATATCTCATGCTCTGAGAAGTGACAACCATGGTGGCCCTAGCAGTGGGAGACTTATAACTGATCACTTCTTTTGCCAACTTGATGCTATAATCATACCTGTTTTCTTCCCAATGCTTATCCATTGTGCTAAAAGTTGCCCTAAAACTGAATGGATTTAAGATAGTAGTATTTACAGCTATTTTTGTAGACCAAGAATTTGAAAAGGATTTGTGGAATATTTGTTCTGTCCCAGCTGGCGTCACTTGGCCATACCCAGCTGGCCCCTGGGATGGCCTGGAGTGCCCAGTGATGCCATTGTGCACCAGACCCTCAGTAGGAGCTGCTGGATGCAGAGGTCCCTGCCCTTCCTTACCCATCATTCTTGTGGCACCTTCCTGAGGTCTTCCTATGTTGCCGTTGGACACATTAGCAGGCCACTCAGATCCCAAAGACTAAGGCAGAGGTTGCCAGACCCTAAAGTAGCTCAACCCCAACTTCTACCACGTGCTGTGAGCCAAAGATGGTCATGGGTCATCTCAAGAGAAAGGGAAATAGCACTAATACACAACAGCAAGACTGTCACAAAATTTGCAGCCATCTTTAATCTTGGATGTGGGTCTATTTATTGATGAATCATCTATTACTAAGAATGAGAGATGTTGGTCTTATTTTGGGGACACATCCAACACCTTACAAGAGCCTCCTTTATTCAGTGCTGAGGTGTGGGATGCTATGCATGCAAAGCATTTATAATAGTTCAAGAAGATGAATACTATACAAGGATTAAGGTATAAATAAAGAAAAACAACATGTCAGGTATGGTGGCCCATGCCTGTAATCCCAACACTCTGGGAGGCTCAGGCAGGAGGATCACAAACTAAAGCCCAGCCTGGGCACCTTGGCGATGCCTTGCCACAAAACAAAAAGGATTGGAGGTGGAGCTCCATGCAAAGGTTTTGGATTCAATCCTCAGTACCCCAGAAAAGTGAAAGATAATTAACACAAAAAGGAAACACCCCTGCCCGTTGTTATTTCTAATTGACATCAGAAATGATAGTAATGGCACTTGTCTTTTCCCTACCTGGGTATCCAAATGACACTTTCCCCAAAGGGCCATTTTGGGCACTGGAAAAGATTAATGCTGCTTGCTTTCTGTTCCTAATCTAGAGATTTCCCTTCTGGGGAGCATTTTGTCTCTCAGGCCTCTTGAGAATGGCTTCCCACCAGAAGGTGAGTGAACTCATGGGACACGAGGGTCATTTGTCCCAGCAGAAACTTAGCCAGTTTCACTCAGGGCTTCAGCCTCTGGGCCAGGGCAGAGGCCCAGAACATGAGTACAGTTTGGACACATTCTGTGGCATAGCATGACTCTCAGAACCTGGGCAAATGGTAGGAGGAGAGGCTGCCTCCTAATGCAAGTACTGCAAAGCACCCATCTCTAGCCCAGGTGCATGAGGCGAAGCCTCCTGAAGGTGTAGCTGCCTCAGGGCAGGAATATGGGAAGTCTTCAGCAGGAGCTGGGGAGGCGTCCCAGGGGCGCCTGGGCCAGTGCCACAGCCCAGGGCCATCCTTGGCAGTTCCGCTCGAAGCATTTCCAAAGTTCCCTGACAAGGCTAAAAACTCTTCTTTCAACCAAAGATTCTTGCACATTATTTAAATAGGATGCAAATGCATGGTCTGCTCTGAGCCCTGGCAGCTTTCAATTTTTATATTTTCAGAACAGTAAGGCCTGCCATCAGTTCACTTGAAGTTCAATCCAAGATGTGCCTGGCCCTGACATTTGTTCATTCTTTATGCAGGTAACATTTTGGAGAATTTAAAAAGAAGTCATCTCTGTACTCCCTTCCCTACCACCCTCCAAAACAATTTTAAAAGATATTTCAGACATTTGTTGCATGCATAATAGCTGGAACATGACTAACTTATTTCCTACTGCCTGAATTTCCAAGTTGGATTCTGTAATCCTTGTTTCTGGCAACCCCTTGTCTACATTTTTAAAATGATTATTCAGTTAGGAGCTGCTTATTTGACCTGAAGGATCAGGCTCAGCAGACCACAGGTAGATTCTGTCAGATGGTCGTACCTGGTGGCCACTGAGATGAATCTCAGGGAGTGAGGCCCCATGGTGAAAAAAAAAAAGGTGAAAAAGGAGAGGGTGGCGTGCTAGATTGCTGGGGTTCCTCCCAGGGTCCTCTTCCTCCCCATTTATCCAAGAGTGCAGCACATGGCTTCAGGTTGACACGAGCGCCCCCTTCTTTGCACCTGGGATCTTGGGGAAGGGAAGCCACTAAAGACAGAACTACAGGGCCAGCTGCAGCAAGAGGGTGCATCCAGGGAGGCTCTGAGCGGGTGGCTGCTCTCCGCACAGGCTGAAGACACCCCATCATGCAGCTCGGCCCGTGGTGCCCGGTACCATTTACACGCCAGGTACGATGGAGAAGCCTGGGGCTTGGATATGGTTTAAACCTTAATTATAGTGAGAGACATATTGCCATTAATCACTCCCAAAACCTTGATCTGTATTCCAAGCACACTCACCCCATCGTTCCTGCTCCTTTCTGTTTTATTTGTATTTATTTATTTATTTTTTGTGGAACCAGGGATTGAACTCAGGCCTTTGCGCTTGCCAGGGAAGTTCTTATTCCACTGAGCCATCTCCCCGGCCCTGAGTTTAATTCCACTTTTATTTTCTGGCTCCAAGTTGGTAATTCTTATCATTATAATTTTTGATTTTTATTTATTTTTTGGAGGAACTGGGGATTGAACTCAGGCCCTTGAGCTTGCCAGGGAAGCACTTATTCTACTGGGCCATCTCCCCAGCCCCCTGCTTCTTTCTGAAGAGGTTCTAGAAGTCCTCTTTTGTGAAAATCTTCAGTTGCTCTGCTGTGGCTGCCTCAATATACTGTATTGATTCCAAATGTTTATCTTTCATGGTCGTTTTGACTTTGAGTAAGTGCCTGAGCACATGGTGCCAGAGCCCGTGAATGAGGAGAGGAGGACGCACTGCGGCTTTGTGAGCCCACCTTCTGGTAGACGGCGCTTGGCAGCAGCCCTGACCAAAGTTCTGGTCACACCTCACAGACACTCATGCAAGTAGCCTCACACCACTGCTTCATACAGGGGCAAGAATGATGGGACAGGTGTGTTTGAAGATAGGTAGGCACCGTGGGGATCAAGGGGGTGTAATTTTTAAAATTTAAATATTAGCTGTATGTTTTGATCACACCTTGTATGTGTGTGTGTGTACATATATATATATATATATATATATATATATATATGAAAAACATTTATATGTCACTAACATTTGTACATATATGTGTAAATACATATGCATGTGCTCTATACATGTACTCTAGATATGCAGCAGTGCTCGGTGCATGAACTTAATCCTTTCAACATCTCTGGTTGCAAATCAAATTGGTCTTGAACTGAATCCCATTTCTTCGTAAGTTCAGCACTGAGTCTGATCACTGACTTCAATTCAGTTTGTGACCAATTTCAGTTTAAGATCAGAATTGGGGAAAGAATTAAGTGTGTGAGCCTGCAGTGGCAAGCAGAAAGACCAAAATGACACCCAGGATGTGGAGGCAGATTTATTTACATGGACAGGCACTGGTCAGGGTCATTTGCAGGATGTCAGGCCCTGACCTTGGTGGTCTAGGGCTTCTGTACGATGCACAAGCAGGAGGCACAAAGGCGACAGGATAGCCTGAAGGTTCTGGTCATCTGGCTGGGTGAGAACATCAGTTACAAGGGTAGATTAATGATCACCCATTTATGAAGCTTGGTGTAGTGGTACACTCAGACACCCTGAGTGTTTGGCTACACTCTTGGACTTACAGGCAGAAGAAAGCAGTTACTAAGCCATAAAGCAGTTACAGAGCTGGACGGCTTCAAAAGAGCAGAGTTTTAAAAAAGACAATTTTTCTTGAACTGTTTTTCCCTTTCAAACCAAGGCACCATTGGACACCTTTCTGTGTACACAGTCTGTATACACTCTGTCTATCTACTGTCATCTATCTATCTATCTATCTATCTATCTATCTATCTATCTATCCATCTATCATCTGTCTATCATCTATCTATATATCAAAGAGAGAAAAGGAAAAAGAGTCAGGAATGTGTGGTAGCAGGCTAATCATTGTCTTCCTGCAGCTCCAAAACCTCTTCACTCTTTATTCTTGGGAAATAGCCACTCTGCTCTCCTTGCCAGCTTTCCTGGCCAGGAGGCAAGACCTTGCCACTAGATTCTCACCCGTGGAATGCATGTGAGGTCACTGCATGTGATTCCTCCTTTATCCACCCAGTTGGAACCAAACCACTGTCCTCTCTCTCTCTGCACTCTAAAATGCTGAGTGGATGCAGACTCGCTTTCTGCGTGAAAAGCTGCAAAGAGGAAGGAGCTCAAGTCCCTAAGTGAGCTTGTGGAAGAGGGCTGCTGTGTCACCCCTGTCACACTGTCACTGGAGGAGGAACAAGCCAGTTTGCAAGATCATTGTGAGTAGAGTTGGCTCTGTTGTAGCACTCAGAGCTACAGTATTCTTTAAGGACAGGATGGGTGAGAGAAAGTGAACAACTATGGAGAGAGGGTTTAGTTTAGTGTCTGTGGGTAATGCTAAAAATATAGCCAGAGAGACAGAGAGTGGGATGGTGACAAGGAGGAAAAACTGACCCAAGGGCCATCCCACCGTGCCCTCCCCGGACAACCTACCATCTCCTACAGCATCTTTCAGCCAAATTGTTATGAGGACCTCAGTGTTTGCCTGGTCACTGCAAATATGTAAGAACCAAAACAAAGCACTAGGTGTCTCCACCAGGAATGGCTCAGTTCACCAACTGGAAGAGTGGTGCAGTGGGGTAGGTGGTGAACAAAGCAATAAGAGCCCCTTCCTGACTGTGATCCGGAGTGGCTGAATGCCAGCCTCTTGTGGGTACCAGGAAAAGGGTTCTTACTGGATTCCTGCATTGATCAGACATTTGTCTTCAAGTAACTTCTAAGTTTTCATGCAAATGTTTGGGTCAGGAAGCCTGAGCAGGTTTCTATCATTTGTATCATTTCATTCCTTTTGGGGGTGGACTTTAAACCCTTAGTCCTATACCTGCTCTTTGGTAATGTCTAGTAGCTGGCTTCAACATGCTTCCCTGCATAAATCACAAGCTCATCAGAGGATGTTTGATCCCTGTAAGCCGTGGTGCCACGCTAGTTTCGTGGCTTTGGAGCCTTCAGGTGCGCTACCTGACAGGTTAAGGCTAGCTGTGCACTGTGTGCTTTCAGACTTGTTGGGAGGTCTCCGTTCACAAAAGTATATTTCTTGCTGACATAATCTCAGATGCCTGAGACGCCTGAGGTTCAGCCACTGCAGTCACTCCTTTGTATCATCCTGGTGCTTTGTAAGGGGCTATTTCTAAAGCTGTCATCGCCCATGGGCAGGCAACAAATTGTGTATACAGGAACAGACGAGAGTTTAAAGAGGAAGGTGATGATGGAAAATAAAGTAAAATTATGGCTCTTGATCACATCGCCTTCTTTGTGTCTGTGGCAATCTATGAGAGAAACGCAAGGCGGGCCCGTGGTGGTTTTTATCCTCCTCACCCCATGCCTCCGGAGCACACTCATCCACAGATCCCGATGTGATGGAGGGCTGATGGGAAGACGGCACAGCCAGCCGGCCGGCTGTTCTATTTGGCCAGCTAGTCCTCTCCTCACCTGGAGCGGCTCTGGGCCCCACAGCCCCGCAAATAATCTTTCCTTTCATGCTCATCCAGTTGGCCAGGCCAGCCCTACTCGCTCCTTGAGCACACAGGTCATCTGAGGAGAGAGAGCACTTAGTGCAGGTAGCTTTTATTGGAGGAAAGGAAGATTAAACAGGGTGTGAAATCAGAGGCTGTGCAAAGGCCAGACACTGATGGAGGCCCCTAGTGCTGGGCAGTAACCAAAGGTCGCTGTGCAGTTGGCAGGGGCTGAGCACAAGAGGCTGAATGCAGGATGAAAGAAGAGAGAATAACCGAGCTCTGGTGTGTTACCGTTTTGCCTTAGGCTTCAACGCAGATAATATGACTAACTCAGAAAAGAGTTTTGTTTGTTTTATGGCACTTTTGACTTTCTGTCACGATATTCCAGAGTCTCATTCAGAGATATTAGGCAGAGATTTGGTTTAATCCTCAGTCTTTCTAGATAAGATGACTCTGTGGTTTCCTAGTAGACTGCCAGTGGCTTGAAGCAGAGAAATACACACTGCTGAGGAAAAGGATTGTGGCTTCCTAGAGGAAGGAAAGGAGAGAAGGTGAGAAACTACTTTGGGTCCCAAACCTAAAGACTGACAGCCTGCCCTGCAGAATGCACTGTACACCTCAGTTGTGGAGCGAGTGGGAGGGAAGAGGAGGAGAGGTGGGGAAGGGGACAGAATTCAGCTGTTTATGTGCATGTGCGAATTCACCATGACAAATGTAATCATCAGGTACTGCATATATCATACATGTACTAAGGAAATAAAATAGAAAATGTAGTAAACAGTAATGGGCTGTAAGGATCAGCACCCAGATCAGGTTGTTGTTCTGAAGAGGCTGAACGAGTGGCGTGAGCTTTCATGGGTTTGGTTCTAAAACTTGGTTCAGTGAGGAAGGATCATTCAAAAGTTGAAAGCAGCCCAAGATCCCGGGGGACATCACTGTGCTTTAGAAGCCCAGTAGAACCTTCTGCTGTGTAAGCCTCTTTAGTATGTGATTGAACTTCTTGCACAATTGGCTGTGGATGTGACATCCTTGAGGGAGGATGTGTTCATTCATAGATGTGAATAATACCAAACATTTTTTTTTAGCTCCCTGTATTTCCCCCGTCATGAGGTGATGCTGTAGGAATAGTCTGATCAGTGATCTGGAGAAGAAGTGTGAGGCGTGTCATATCTGTGTTGAGACCCAGAAGAGCCAGCGTGAAACCCTTCGGCTAGTTTTTCCCTTGTGTGCAGAAAGCTGTGTGCTCCCAATAGCAGACCTAGAACTCAGAGAGCTGTTTTCTAGACAGTGCAGACTCTGGGCACCTTCCCCCGAAACTGTGCTGGGTACGCAACCTGGGCAAATCAGCTTGGGTTGCTTTCAGCTTTGGAGAGCGTTGGAGCTATTTGTTGTGGCAGCATGGCCTGCCTAATCTTGACTGCCCAACTCTTCAATAAGTTTTGTCTTAAAATGCAGGAATGAGTGATCTGGTTAACCTGAAAAATTGTACTTTTTGATTCAATATCAAACTATATAGTTCAGGCTAACCTTGAAAAAAATATATATATCTGTATGTATTTTTTTTTCTTGACAAGGTCTTAGTTGTTTGAGTTGTGCCTTTTGGCACTTAACACCCAACTTTACTGTGTGTTGGGTTTTGGAAGACAGAGCTAGAAGTTGAACACCATAATGTACAACAAACTGTTCTGAGTATCTGTCATGCACTGGGAATTCTGTAGAACTAGAACTGCATAGCTAAATAGATGTGTTCCCTGCCCTTGTGGGAGTACCATTCTAGTAGGGGAAGTGGCCAAGTCATGTGACAACCCTCAAGTCCCGACAGCTGACTCTATCAAGGGTAGAGAGCAAGAACAGCTAACTCAAGTTGTGGACTCCAGACAAAATGACATGCATATGACAATCCAACAAGGGGAGGGAAAGCAGGGCAGGTATTAAAGAAACTAAAAACAGCTTCTACAGGTACAGCCTGCAGGAGAAGGGGAGGAAGAGAAGATTCAAAACAGAGGAAGAGAGCTGAGGTCAGACGATGGACAGCAGGGAGCCTCTCTAAGGAATTTGACCCAAAGCAGGCAAATTTGAGTTTACTGGAAAGCGCTTCTAAGATCTGGTACCACCCCAGCTGGAAATCCATGCTTTCCCACACTGCGACATCCACGTGTAGGTGATACAGAGCTACTGAAGCATTTAAACAGTGGCAGCAGTATGGCAAGAAACCACGCTCTGGCAGGGGCCTCGCTCATCAGCGCGCTGCCATGGGCCCAGGCGGGGATGGAGGACTGCTGCTGGGCTGGGGGCTCTGCTGATGCCATCTCTGTGGCCTTTTGGAGCTCAGCTTCCAGGGTGGCAGACTGAGAATGAGGGGTCTCTGCACTACAGTGCTTCTGCTTCCCCTGCTGTCAAGCTTGGGGGACACTGGAGCACCTTTTGTGGAGGCTGGCCAAGGTCTACAGGAGGACCTGAGAAGACCCCAAGGCCTCTAGGCCTCCTGCTCTCCACCAGCCACTTGAAGAAACTCTTAATATATTCAGACTTTTTCCAAATATTTTCTTTCCTTGATTCTACCCTGTGTGTACACACAGCCTTCTTAAAAGACAGCAAGTTCATCCTCAGGATGCAGTCCTGAGCTTTCTCCATGAGGGCTGTTAAGCCCACAAGAAAGCTGGTTCCACATATATTAAAGTAGTATTTTCTTTTTGTTTTAAACCACAGTAAAAGTGATATTCTGTGGCAAATCAGTTAGTTTTCCTTCTTAAAAATCTATTTTTACTGCATGATGAATAAAATAATAAATTTCAAATGAGCTAAATAATTAAAATACTGCATTCCTAAGATAAACTCATCTAACTGGATTCTTCTTTTGATCTACTTTATGTCCAGAACATTCTCCTGGTGTGTGTGTGTGTGTGTGTGTGTGTGTGTGTGTGTGTGTGTATACACAGGCCTGTCCAGGGAAGCTCAGTGTAGATTCTGCCTGCTTCACAAATCTGGCCTAGAAGAGAGACCTCAGAGGAGACCCCTGGCCCCACCACCTTGCTGCTCAGCACAGGGGCTGGGCTTAGGGTGGGCCAAAGAGCCCTTCCCTTCTTCTTTCCCAAAGATGGCAAAGGGAATGGTCTCTGAGCTAAGTTTGGCCAAGTCTCCCTGTCCCAGCATCATGCCTGGCAGCCTGGCTCTGTTCTCCAGCCATCGCCATGGAGAGACACAGATCAGGCCCTTTGGAGAGGCAGGGCTCTGAGCCAAGGTATTTACGCCCCCCAGGGCTCCCTTCTGCCATCCCTCCTGTTCAGCACAGCAACAGCACGCTCTGTGCCTGCTGCCCCCAATTTAACACTGGGTGCTCCGCTCATTGGTTTTCTGGGGGTCAGGGGTAGAATCAGGTCACTTCTAGGGGATGCTGGCTCTGGAAGGTTAGAGGAGGTGGGAGGTGGAGCGCTACCCGCTGACTCTCCCCAGGTGTGGTACTCGGGCAGCAGCAGCTCCGTGAAAAGACAACAGAAAGGAGAAGGTGGGCTGGTAGAGCTCCAGGGGCCCTACAGCAAGAGGGGGCCTTGGTGAGTCCGTTACACCTTGCCATCCAGTCACAGTTTCTTGGCATCCTTGGTGGGGGGCAGCCAAGTGAGATGGGCAGACTTAGCCTCACTTTACAGATGATGCAAAGGAGCTCTGAGTGGAATCTTATTCCCTGCTTCTAGTTCTTTTGCTTTACTTTGCAAATCTCTGGCCCTATTCTTTCAATTTTTGCCCCCAAAAACCTTTTCCTTTAAAATCCATATTCCCCCACATGACAGCCCAGGGCTTCCTCCCTTTTTTTATCCCTCCCTCCTCTGTAAGAAGACTGCTCCCAGGACCTATCAGAAACTCTCAGAAAACATTCCAGTGTAACTAGGAGAGAGAAAGTTTCCCTGGAAAAGATGCAGCCCTCAGGAACGAGCTTCAAATATTAGAAAGTCTGCTTTGGAGGGAGTTGAGTCCTCTGCTTTCTCCCACACCACGCCTTGATGAACGACTTTGCTACCAGTCCTAAGGCTAACCCAGAGCAGAGGCACAGTGACAGCGAGTGGGAAGCAGCTATGTCCATCTTTGTGGGGGCCAAACAAGGGGCAGAGCCAGAAGTTTGGCCAGGAGGAGTCGCAAATCCTGTTTGCTGACTTCTTAGGTGAGACTGCAGTCTCCACCATGACTCCTGGGTGTTTCTAGAGCCTTCAGGAGCCTGACTGCAGGAGTCCGGCGGAGAAGCAGGCCCTGCTCCACTCTGCTATCTGCCCTGGCACCTTAGCTCAAAGGCCAGATTTTCAGACAAAGCCTTGCCAAGACTTGAGGGGGGCTGGCAGGAGTGGTCTATTGCTAGAGTTGAGCTCTGCTCAGCAGCAAGGCCCATCTCCTACTCCAGCTCAGTCTGATCATGCACCAGCCTGCCCTCCAACCTGCACATGACTATCCAAACTCAGAGACTGTGGAGCTGAGCCAGGGGCCTTCAGAAGACTTGGGAGTACTTCCCTAACCTGGGCAGGGATGGCAGGGGCTCTCCTGGCTGGGTTGGGGGAGGTGCACAACCACTGCCTGTTGGGTTTTTTGAAAGATGTCCCTTCCATTTGTGTCCCTGGGTTTTCAAATAGGTGGACTGCAGTGCTTCAGGCAGTGGTGCTGAATGAGCAGCAGAATAATAACCATCCTGGGCCTCTCTGAGCAGACTGTCTGTGAGTGAGGGGCTCACACTGCCTCCTGCTGTTACAGGCTGTCCTCTCTGAACTGTGCCTGGGGCTGCAGAGGCAGAGGGAACAGCAAAATACCAAATATATTCTGAGTAGCAACTTGTAAATACTTCAGTCTTTTCCAAGTACAGGGCTCCTCTGAGGGGGGCTTGCCTTTTTAGACACAAAGCTATTTATTATGCACTTGTGTTACAGGTCAATAATTTCCTGCTCCAAAATAACAGAGTGGGTTTGACCCAGGCATCTAGAACTGAAGCCAGAAAATAAGTAAACAAGCAGGACAGTCAGCAGAGAGCTTGCAAAGGATATTCCATGGTCCTCTAAAGGCTTTTTCACTCTCCAGTTTTCATTCTTCTGACAACAGAATATTCTCTTCAACTATCCCAGTGTCAAGGTCACATTGTTTAATATGGATGGAGTAGCAACACCTGTAGATGAACTGACCCTGTCTTGGCTTAGAACTGCGCATGGCGGCATTTCCTGGGTCCTGCCTGGAAGCCCACCATCAGGGTGAAACCAGCCTTTTAAGAAAAAGATAAATAGACAGATGTAGCCTACAACCATGACTCTTTTTACTACAGGGCTTTGTTCTGCAGTTTCTTAGAAGCACCTTCTGGGCAAGGTGCTCCCTATTTCAATTTACAGATAAGGAAAGGGAAGCTCAGAAAGTCTGCGTTGTCCATACTCATAAAGATAGCAGGAGCCCAGCTCTGCTCTTTCCGATGCCAAATCCCAAGACCTAGTCATTTCCTGGGAATTCATCCCAAGCTGCCTCCCTAAGTGGTACAGGGGCAGGGACCAAGGGGCTTTCACATATAGCATAAGGTAAGGAGAGGAGAAAATCCCCCTGAGCATGGAATAGGACACCAAAGTCAGGTCTGGAGAGCAGCATGGAAGGCAGGAGGTTCTTGCCTAGCGGCGCATTGGGTGAGGTGGGTTTTTCCCGAGGCTGGTTTAGGTAGTTGGAAGTTAGAAGTGGGAATGGGATTTTTTTCTGCTTGTTTGTTCGTAAGTAAAGATAAAATAGAAGGCTGAAGTGAAAAAACCCCAGATCATGAGTTAGGAAGGCTGGGCACAGGTGTGGGGTGACTTGGAGCGCATCACAGGGAAGGCGCTGCCTAGGCCGAGGGGAGCAGAGCAGAACGGTCTTGGTCTTTGGATCCAACTGCCCTCGGGTGTCTGTGTTACTGGTCTTGGGAAGAGGCTTTTAGATCAAAAACTTGACATGCAACCTCCAAAGGGGAGAATAAGCAGGCACCAGGGCCCCCCAATTGCTTTGATACCCAAACCCTGGCCTTGGAAGAGACAACCGGAGGGCTGTAAATAGCTCCGTGGGTCTCAGGGATCAGTGGGGACTCCCCCGCAGGATCTCTAAATTGGGTTGCTGTGGGAGGCTCAGACTTGGCCCCTGCAGGCAGGATGAGGAGTGCAGGCCCTGAAGAACTGACAGGCGGGCGGATGACCTGCATTTGTCTGTTGCCTTCTTGTCAGCCTCTCTCTTGTCATCTTCTCATCTCCAGCCTCAGAAGACAGGAGGCTGGGGCCTTCCCAGCATGCCGTTAGAGAGTGGCTACAGGGCCAACTGCACAGATAGGAGCAAGGGGGGATGGCCCAAAGCCAGTCCAGAATGCGTTCCTCCTCTCCATGTACACATTGAGAGACACCAAGGAAATGCCAGAAGAGCTTATACACATTCCTCCTGGACTTCTCGGATCTTCTCTAGGTGGGCATAGAGATTACCATTCACCCCTTCCTCTGACAGTGCACCTGAAAGAGAAAGGTAGACAGGCTGAAGATTTAGTAATAGTTGCAAACAGAATGATAGACTTTCTGCCTGTCCAGTCAGCTTAGGACTTTAAGGATTTGCTGAAGGGCCGTGGAGGGAAAGTCCTCCTTCTTACTAATTCTTTGTTCTCCCTCCCCAATGGGGCTTTCTCCCACACACTCCAAGTGTCACTCAGCCCACTTTCTGTAGCACCCCACTTATGTGTCCAGCACAGCCTTCACAATGGCCCTTCCTCTCTGGGCAGCCTCATCCTTGAAAAAGACAGCTTATGTGGAGAATGTTCTCATCCCAAAGCTGAGGCTGACCAAGGTCCCTTACCGGGTTCACTGTTCCCTCCTGAAAGGACTGGTGAGAGAAGAGACCATTTCTTGGGAGCTTATAGCTGGAGGTTCCTAGACACCAATGTGTAAGTAGCAAGTTCTGGAGGTATAGTCAAATAAAGAAAATCACGTATGTGCATGCCCTTCTGGGGAGGGTACCAAATGCTGCCATGAGTACTTCCTCAAGTCTTTGGGGTGTGAGTTAGGACCCCAAGGAGATGTATTTTAGCAGCAGTCATTTGCTAAGGCAGTTTCATCCTGTTTCCAACCTTTGTCTGACCTTTCCTATCCTTGTGCATCTTCCCTAAAACTATCAACAAGAAGCCAAGAAAAACAGCCTAAGTCTTAGGGAAATCTGTACCCTTGCCCATCTGTGGTCTCCTACCAGACACCAGCCTCATGGTGATGTCCCTTGGGCTGCCAAAATCAGCCCTAATGGTTCTGGGCAATTAATACCAACCAGCAAAATGGTGACGGTTGGACAAGATCTGCCTCCAGGCTCTGTTCTCACCTACCCAAGGCTCCAATTTTTTATGACTGAGGAGAAAGTGTGAGGCTGAGACAGGATAGCTTAGAGTATCCTAAGATGACGGGCAGACCGACAGTAAGATTCTTTTTGTCACCCCTGTCACACTACTACTCCTCTGAATGGGAATAGAAAAGTCAATAATGGTGTGGAGAGTGTCAGCTATTGGCTGGTCTGGGGACACAGTCATCCAGGTGGCCTCCAGTGAGATGAGATAAGCAAGTGAAGGAGATGAAATTAGCTGAGTTCAGGGAAATCACAGCCTGGAACAGACCTGAGTCACTGGTGTTGAGGCCAGGTCTGAGAGAACTGCTACTTCTCAGTGAAAGGGTAACCAGTTTTCCCTATCTCCAAGTACTGCCCATCTAAGAAGGGAGCACAGAGGAGTGACAAGGCCATGACAACGACCCTGCCGCAGTGGAAGGCAGACCCTGATTGTACTGTCTCCAGAGCCATAGATCTGGGAAACATGTCAAACCAATTATCAACACAGAAGACAGGAACTCAGCATGAAGAGGTGTGAATGCCGGGATTCTGGAACAAGGCTGAGGGATTTCTGTATTTTATACCCCTCCAGGGTACTCACCCAGGAAGGCTCTAAGGAGAGTATATCTTCAACTTTGACTCAGTGGTGAATGGGACTGCATGTGTACCCTGAACAGTGCAAGGTGTGGCTGGCTCCAACCAAAGAAGGTTGTGACCAAGACCCTCAGTGATAGAAGACAGCAAGAGGGGAAAGCACAGGGGGAAAGGCATGGGGGCCCTGTTTGTGGAGATGTTCAGATCACCTTCTGGGACAAGAGAACTTGTGTCAGAAAGCCCCATTTAAAAGTGGGGGCCTAAGAGAAAGGAGAAGACCTTCTCTGTGTGGTTGAGTAGAATCTGTTGTCACCAAGCCACCATAATATCCACAGTGCTCCCAGGACGAGTCCTGTGATCTGCCCTGGACTAACTAGTTGACACCTATGACTTCTTTTCCCATCTATTACTTCAAAATTCCTCTCAGCCTAAAGGCCACTGGAGGCTCAGTCGATGATCTCTTCTTCAAATAAATCACAACAGAAATCTAACAGTATTTTTGCCCGGAGTCACGTTCTCTGGACTCTCTCCACTCCCTCCCAACTTTTCCCACCTGGGTGGAGTTGACCAGTTGGCTTCATAGAGACAATAAGTGATGACTGTCTGGGCTGGTGAAGGAGATTCCTGCTAGCTACCCCACACCTGACAACTGAGTCACTCTGAAAGGCCAAATCAGGCCCTCCTCCCACATATGGCTTCCTGGAAGGACCCCATCTTTGTGTTCTGATTTCCTGTCTGCTTATGGCATACTGGGGGCTCTCAGACATTGTTCATATATTTGTGTCTTCTTCTCAGAATGTAACTAAGAATAGGGTCTGCCTCTGGGGTCTACTCCTTGTATACCTTAGCCACTTGACCCAGATCTAATCACTGTATGATGACTTTTCTAGTTTGCACCTTGGAAAGCACACTGCTGTGATGGCGAGAGTCTTTCTGTCTGGTGAGAGGTGGGGCCTGGCATTGGAGAATGTTGCCTGCCTTGTGATGCCACAGACACACCCACTGGTTCTCAGACATGGAAGCTTGTTTCTCGTCCGGTACTCTATCTACTGGAACTTGGCTCTCCACTGAGAAAGCACAACCATGCTGAGGAGAATTGAAAACTCCTGGAGAGATCTCAAGGCTGCAAATCAAAGGATCAATCTCTGAGTATGTGAGCTCAGCCTGAAGATTCTTAAGCACAAAATCCAGATTCCTCATCTTCAGCAGAGCAGAAAAACCTTTGATTTCTTTATGCAAGTGAGAGAAGCTAAGTGTCCAACAGCCAGACTAAAGGGGTAGAGACCATCCTGCCTGGTGACGTTTTTGTTCCCCTTTCTCAGTCTTGTGTGCTCATTTCCCCAAGGCAGATAATACAAACCTCAGGGCAAATGTACCTTTGCTTTAAGGATCTTTTGATAGACCCCAGCCTCATGATTTTTGGACAATCAGTGTCAACCAACCTGAAATACTGAGGGCTGCGCCAGCCTGTCAGCAGGCAGGCCAGCCCCTATCTTGATGCTGTCTGGATCAATCAAGGAGCACTGTTCCAGTCTTGAGGGTATCCCTGCCAACCGCCCAGCTTGAGCAATCTGAGCTCCACCCTCCTTTTGCTCCCTGTGCCCCTCGACAACCACTGGCCCTGTCATTCATGCTGAGCAGGTACTCAGAGCTGCCAAATGGTCTTGGCTCAGGGCCACCGAAGCTTCCTGGTGCAGATGAGATGTGATACTCTGAAGCACAGGAGTGAGGAGTGAAGAAGGCCGGCTCCCTCTTGCAGTATCAGCCTGATCCCTTGCTGAAGTGGGTTCCCCGATTTCTAACTCACAGATGTTTTCAAAATGGAATCTCTGCTTAACTCACTCCTGACATTCTCTAGCTGAAAGACCCTTTTGGCAATGCAGGCACACAGGACCCGGAAGCTTCCTCAGCCAGAATTTGTGTGGATGGCCCATGACTTGGAAGTACCTGAGATGACAAGGTGCCCTCTTCTCTCCTCCTCTTCCTTCCTCTCCTCCTCCTTTTTCCCTTCTCCCTCCCCTCTCTTCCTCCTTCTTTGTTTACATCTTTCCTGCAGCAATAGGGGGTGAAAGCAGGGCCTTTGCACTGACAACATCCTTGGACCATTTTATTTTTTACATTGAGTTAGGGTCTACCTAAGTCATTAAGTTGCCCAGGCTGGGCTTCAACTTGTGATCCTCCTGCCTCAGCCTTCCAGCATGCTGGGATTATAAGCATATACCAGCACACTGGTGACTTCTGAGCAAGCCTGAGTGGATTGCTAGTGTTGGGACAGCTGGATCTAATGCTATTTCCCAAAACTCTTGGTCTTTCATATCTTTGTAAATGAGATATTCAGAAAGAGGGACACATCTGAGTAATTTTATAAATTCTTATTCACTTGCATAATGCGTCTAGTCTTAGCCTTTGATCTACCCATGCACTAGGGGTTATAGGAAGAAAGGTAACCACATTCCTGGTGACCAATGCAAGTAAAAAGCTACAGAGCTTGTACATGGGCAGAGGAACTGTAGGGAACTAGGTTTTTTCCTACCCACTCTGTCCTCCTGAACTATAGCAACCATCAGTAAGCTCAGTAAAGAGGAAAGGGATAAAATATCTCTTGTGAATAAAAACAACAGGAACAAAACTACCTATATATGGAACAAAGGTTGCCTTTGAGGACAGGATGGTCTGGAACTTTCTGAAGTGAGGGAAATGCTGTCTATTTGGTCTGGATGGTGCATGCCTACGATTTATACTTTTATGTCTTGAGTCCAAAGCTAGCGTTGGTTACGTGTCTTGCACATTGTTGGTTTCCCATGTTAACCGACTGCTTTGGTTATCTCACAGCTACCTGGCAGGGAACAAGAAGAAGGAAGAGGCTTCTTGTCCCACCCAGAACTACAAGCTCAAGAAAGGCAAAGGCACACTTTGCTAAAAGGTAGTTGGTCTCAGCTCTTTCACAGCATAGACTGACGTAGCCTTTGTGCACCTCTGCCTATGTGAATAGCACAGGCCACCCTGTGGTACTTGATTCAATCTTAATTCTACCTGGTGTCCAAATATGATGCACATATGCAGTTGGACATATTTATCTTGTAGTTTTTGTACTGTCTTTCTATGTGAGGCCCAGTTGTGTTTCCCCCCTGTGTCTCCCTTGTGCAGGCCACACCAGGGGATGAGGACCGAGTAGTGTCACCCCGGGCCCTCTCAGTTCTTGCCAGTGAGTGGACTGCTCCTTCCCACTGAGTGAGAGGGAGATACACTTGTAACACAAACTTCAAAATCATTACCTTGTTCATAATCTACTTGTCCCCAATTTTCTCAACATTGGATTTTACGTCCAGTATAGGGCAACAAAGGATGGCTTTTGCATATCCGATATTCACAGAATTCTATGTTCCGATCAAAGGTATTATGCAGTACACATCTTCTTTAGGACATTGTTCTTTAATTTCATAAGTCTGTGAGGATTGTCAGGGCTCTGGAGCTACCCTCCTGGTGTGTCTACTACCCCAGAATGGTGAGCCTCATGGGGACATGTCAGCCACCTCACCTCCCTGGGGCAGAACTGCGTGCTGCCCAGAAGAGCTGCAGGCCTCTAACCTGTGCTGCCCTAGCCGCTGCTGCCTTACTTTCTTTTTTCACCAAACCCGTTTTTTTGCATTCTGATGTACCCACGCTCAGGTTGTGCTGACTCTGGAGAGACTGTTTTTTCCTCCAGATGAACTAGTTCCTAGAGATACTGAGTGACTTGCGTGTGAATCCAATTTTGAAATAGAATAATCAAAACAGAGCACATCCCAGCCACCTCTTCACTGGTCTTTCCCATGCTAGGCCTTTCTGCACCTGATCTGGTCCCGGGGCCAGATATGGGTCAGCTATGCCCCGGTCCCTTCTGAAATTGTGTCACTCTATGCCTCCCTCCCCTCCCTGCCCCTTCCTTCCCATGGAAACCACTCAGACTGGTGTCCACAGGTCCCTCTGCCTCTCTCTGGTTCCCTGTGGCTCCAGGGCTTCCCAGCAAGGCATCCCCCTTCCTCCTGGGAACTGAAACAAATACTAAAGCAATCCCTACTATCTCTTGGCTCTTGGTTATCTGACTTTGTGAGCAAGTTTCCTGTCTTCTTCTTTGTCATCGTCGTCATCATCATCCTTGTTGTCGTCGTCGTCCTTGTCTTCATCTTTGCCTCATCTGCTTCTTTTTTTGTGGCTGGTTCAGCTTGCCATGGGGGCAGTGCTGGTGCTGCATGTTGTGCTAGGGACTGAGCCGTGGTCCCTGCACTTTCCTGAGCTTGCCTATGCAGGTGCTCTAGACCACTGAGCTATCTGGCCCGCCCTCTTCTTTTTTTTATATGTACAGGGTCTCTCTATGCAGCTCAGACTCATAATGATCCTCCTGTTTTCAGCCTCCCCAGTGCTGGGATTATAGGCATGCACCACCACACCTGGTCTTGGTGGTCGACTCAGCACGGCAGGCAGAGGTGGGTGCAGCTTGGCATGTGATGGCAAGGATCAAATCCCAGTCCCTGCACTTGTCTATCAGGTGCTTAGTCCCTTAAATCTTTTTGGGGGCCTGCCAGTTAGCTCAGTTGTTTAAGTGTCTGCTTATGTAAATGTAGTCAGGTGCAGAACACTGCTGCTCAGTCTGATCTGCAGCTCCTCATGCCTTACCAGACCTGCCCTTAAGGCAGCCTGAGCCAGCCAAAGAAAAAATCCATTAAATATTCTTGTTGACGTATTCATAGTGCCAGTAGCACTCAGCTCCTTGGCATTCATCCATCCACTCATCCATCCATCCATCCGTCCATCCGTCCATCCGTCCATCTGTCCATCCATCCATCCATCCATCCATCCATCCATCCATCCATCCATATCCCTCAGTATCTTCTCAGACTGCCTATGAATAAAAAAAAATCCACAAAACTTCACATTCTTTTTCATAAAATGGCATAGTACTTGCATATAACCTATGCAATCCTCCTGTATACTTTAAATCATTTCTATGTTACTTACATACTTAGTGTGATGTAAATGCCACGTATGTAGGTGTTACACTGTGCTGCTTAGAGAGTGATAACACAGTTTGTACATGCGAAATACAGATGTAATTTTTAAAAAGTGTTTTCAGTCTCTGCCTAGCTGAATCTGCCACACAGAATCTCAATATACAAGAGGCTGTGCTCATTTTTTTAATTTATTATTTTTTTAAAACTTATTTTACTGTATTTTAGGGAAGGGTCTACAGGGTGTTCCGTGTCTCACTACTAGATCACACTTGTAGTGATCCCCTGTTTACAGCCTCCCAAGAGCTGCCATTACAGACGCTCACTACCACACCCAGTCTCAATTGCCATCTCATGCACCCTGTGGATGGGGCTGGCACAGCAGGTCTGGGGATCGAACCTCCAGCCCCTGCACTTGCTTACAAGGGCTTTAATCTGTTGAGCTATCTGGCTTGCCCTGTGTTCAGTTGTATGATGACCCTAATTTCTCCCATTAGGCCTCTGTCCTTAACTTGCTGCAGATATCTCAGGGGTCTGGATATGAAATCCAAGGGAAAAAATAACCATTTTAGTTGTGAGTGGAGCTTTTG
Source organism: Ctenomys sociabilis (assembly GCA_004027165.1). Lineage (NCBI taxonomy): Eukaryota > Metazoa > Chordata > Mammalia > Rodentia > Ctenomyidae > Ctenomys > Ctenomys sociabilis. The sequence goes on along the minus strand of PVKA01001963.1, from coordinate 25,608 downwards.
ATGGATCATGGTGAGGCAGAAATCATCCTGGCTTGGCTTCTCCAGGTAGCTGAGGCATCTATCAAGGCTGGAAAGGTGGGGAGGGTGCAAGAGGCATACACACAGCTCCTCCTGGCTATTGGACACCAGGTGTGTGGCCGTGCAGGCCAGCATGCTGGAGGGAAGGCCAGGGAGGAAGCTCTTCGTCCCCTGGGCCAGAGGTAGACAGGCGGGTCTTTGAACAGAGACCTTTGGAAGTCACATATGGTGCTGCTTCCACTCTGTCTATCACACAGCCTGAAAAGGTGGGTAACACAGAAAGGACACTTTGAGAAAAGGAACAGTGGGAGCTGGTGGCGAGGTTGGGAGAAAGGCAAAGCAGGTATCAAAGCAAACACTCAGGGTGGGTTTTGGTGTTTGGGGAAGAAATAGGAGGGCAGAGGCCAAAGCCCACTGTGATTCTGGCAAACACTGAGGTAGTATACAAGTGTCCTTGTTCGGGTGGTTTCCTGATCTTCATCCTGGAGGAAGAAGTCAGTTGATGTAGGCTAATGATGCCAGGCAAAAGGAAGTGCAGTGGCTGCCTGCTGCCAGGCCCCTGCTGGGAAGCAAAGCTCAGGGAAGGGACATGTTGGCTCCCGTTCAGCTCAGGGGTTGGCAATCCCTGCACAGCCCTGACTGCACCACCCTCTGCTCTCCCAGCCAAAGAGACCCTCGACTCTCCTTTGTTCTCATCTTTACCAACTCCTTCCTGTTCAATCCCTCTTCACCAGGGCCACTTCCCAACCCTTAATCTCAGCTCCAAAGGTTTGGGGAAGTCAAGCCAGTCTTGATAGGTTGCCTCAAGATACAGATTTCACTTTGCTTCCTTGTTCCTGCTTTATCTTTGTCATGCTGAGCACATTGTGATCCATAGATGAGAGAGAGAAATCTCCAAACTGTCGCTTCCCTGAAGCATGAGCATAGGACTAGAGACCGTGCTAGGAAAGAGCACTCATGGATTTCCCAAGAGCCTGCAGTTCCCTGAGTAGTCTCGTGGTAGCGGAGTCCCCAAGTGCTGATTTTCCCAATTGCTGTGATCAGAAGATCTAGCTCCTTTCTCAGCTCCCCATCACTCTCACTCTGTTCAGGTCAAGGACACATCTCATTTCTAAGGTCTTTCTTCCTGCTCACAGAGGTACAGAGACCTCAGCCATGCCCAGAACCACGAAGGACCGCAGCAAATTGTACTACATGCTTTTCTGCCGCATGGAGCCCGCACAGTCTACAGTCACTACTGCGACGATGAGCAGGTGCTGCAGATATTAAATGTCCTTTGCATAGCTGCACTGTCACTGGCTTTGCACCCAGAGCCCATAGACAGCAAGACAGATGTCCTACAGTGGACACCCTGAAGAGAGAATGAATTTCTCTTCTATCCCTCAAGTACAAAATTCCAGCAGGAAGGCTCTGCAGCTTCTTAGAAGGCCCTAGCAGGATGACGGCCTAATTACCCACAGCCACTGCCTCCAGTTTGGGGCCATACCCTGGTCCTGGTGTTCCCTCCTCCCATTTTTCTAACCCCAACCTCCTATGCTGGTTACATTGATTACTCTCCCAAATGAGCTACCTGCACACAGATTATGGCTTCTGCGGCTTGCTAGCGTAACCTTCATTGTAGAAAGACAATGGTCAAGACGTGGCAATGCTGTCTTCATTTCATGAAACTGAGGTTTGCACTTGAGTTTTCCCAGTGTCCCTTTTGGTTTCAGTGGTGCATTGCTCTGAGCCACCTGGTAACTTCTGTGAGAGGGGGAACAAAGCTTCTACTTGCATTACTTATTACCTTTGTGCCTTCACCATCTATTCCAATGCTGGGTGGGAGGATAATGTCAAGACTTCTCGAACATTTAGAAGTCTATGACTGGAGGAGATCAGAGAAAGGGGAACAATGAGAAACATCACTTTTGCTAGGCAGGCAGCTTCAGAAAATAGAAACAGGGGTTTGATTTATGCAAACTGTGCAGCCCAACATAGAGCTTTTCACCCAGGTTCAACAGTTTATGGGCATATCAGTAGATACTTCCATGTTTTTCCCTAATCTCCAGCTTTGTATCCAGTGATTTGCACCAGGCCTTTCTACAGAGGACCCTCCTTGGGTTATTGTAGCTGCTTCTGTGGAAAGATTTGGAAGGCCCTAGAAGATTATAGTCCTCCCTAACTCTATCACCAGGGTGACTTGTAGTTTCCTTGCCTCTGGGAGAAACAAATTCTAGACTGTAACACACTCTGGAGATTTCTGCAGGATCAAGGTAAAATTGGAGGTTTTCATGAAATTACACCTTTTCTTGATGTTTTCTATTCTGCCCATTTGCCCTACTGTAGATACTCATTGGTCTCTTTGTGATCCCCAGGAAAAAATGTCAGGGGACTTATGAAATGAAGACAAGAGATAATGGCTGAGGTCAGGCAGAAGCCTCTTTACCTGATGGGCAAAGGTCCTCAACAAAAGTATGGACATCTATCTATATTTTTGCAAAGTTGGTAACACAAGACACAAGGTTGCCTATTGACTAAGGACTGATATTGTCCAGGAAGGATGCTTTCCTCAAGACTGAGATGGCTTACTGCTGTATGTACTCTAGCTCTGTCCTGCCCTCACACATATGACCAATTTCCAGCTTCAGCGGCGCCCAACACCCTACCCTGTGTCTGTATATCCTAGAAGTACTTCTTTAAATCACTAGCACATGGAGCCTTCTCTCAGGGTCTATTTCTGCCGAGCCTGACTTTAGAAAGCAATCTTACTAAGTGCCAAGGATACAATGGCTTTAGAAGGCTCTTTGTCTGGCAGGGAAGAAAGATAAGCAAATAAGCAATTATAGCAGCATGCAGTGCATGCTGGGATGGAGACACACATGTATTTCAAGAGCACAGAGCCTGGAATCAGGCTCTTGGAGTCCTGTTATTTGGAAGGCAGCTATGCTCACCACTATACCACCAACGCAGACTAGTCCTGTTATTTGATGTGTGAGTTTGGTCCTTATCTCTTACCTGCTGTGTGCTCCTAAGTGACTGGTTCTGCTGGTCGTGTTTCTTCTTTTGTAAAGTGAGTAGGGTACCTAGCTTGCTGAATTGTTATGAATATGGGACAATAAATGTAAAATTCTTGTCCTCATACCAAGCTCGTGAGTGTTCGGTAATGGAAGTTCCTTTTTTGTGGTATTCTATACCTTGGATCTACCAAAGAAATATTGCATCTGTCCCTGATGCTTCCTGAAGGTTCTCCATGTCCAAGCTGCAAGCATGATTTAATTCCTTCTGCTCTCAGAACTGTACACTTCCCAGAACTGACCGCACAAAGGAGTCTTCTTACTTCTCTATGTCCTCTTTGTATGCAAACATTGGAGCCTACACCCCATTTTCTCAAGCTCCCCCGTAAGCATTACTCTTTCACTTGTGAGGTTTCTTCTTTGCTTGGAAAGAAAAACATTCCAAGCTACCCCATATCTTTCCTGCCCCAGGCTAACAAAAAAGCTAAATCCGGTCTTGGCTCTCCAAAAAAGAATAAATCTCGGCCTGCCCCCAAAGAAGTTGCTGTCATAATTACATCTCCTTTTGGAAGTAATTTTGACTTAATCGCATTACAGTTAGATTGCACCACTTCCTTGGCCAACATTGGTTCCAATTGGCTTGCTGTTCTCCTCCTTGTCCATAGATACATACATCTATCTCTTTTTTTGGTAGTTGTTTGCAAGGAAAATATCTGATGATTTCAAGGGAAGATAGAACAGAATACCAGGGGATGGCACTGAATCCTGCTGAGAAGTCAGGGTGATGGAGCTCTGACCTGCATGTCCCGCTGAGGGCCCTCCCCAGATCACGAGGCTTCCGGAAGACCCAGAGCTGGCTCCCGCTGCTGCCCATCGCCTGATGATGCCGGGAGTGCCTGCGTAACGCTCATGGTGACTTTCTGCTCTCTCCCTCTAGTTTCCTTCTTTATCACTTTATATTGCTCTCTTCCTGGCCACCAGCTAGAGAACGTGTGACATTGTTACATGGGCCAGGCACTTCTTGTTGAGTCTCAGCGGGGCCAAGGTGCTCCTCAGTACGTCATCACAGTAGAGAAGGTGTGGGATATAAGAAGGGTAATGTGGCCCTGTCAACCCGAGACAATCATGTGCTCTATAGGAATTTTTAAAAGGAGCAATGTGGGTGAGGATAGTAGGGGAAGGCTCCCAAAAGACGACAGTGGCTTGGAGACAGGAAGAGGAAAGGAAGCTGTTCCGGGCACAGGAAACATGTGAAAGCACACGTGGAGACAGCCTCTTTCTGTTGCCCTTTTCTGTGAAAGGCCTCAGAGCTGAGGCTAGACACACCATCCACTGTGAAGAGATTGCAGGAGGCTCTGAATGCCTCAGTGATGCCTGGAAAGGCTTGCAAATTAGGAGTCCATTTAAGGAGAGATCCAGGATTGAACTAAAGAAAAACAGCTGTATGTGCAGATCCTTTCCCTGGGATTCCCAAATTCCACCACCAGTGCAGTGGAAAAGCTGGTGGAGCCTGACAGTAAACACCTCCCTCAAGGAGGAGCACCAGGCTTCCCGTCATGAAGACAGAGGATTCTCACGTAAGAGTAACCAGATAAAAATGATGTCTAAAATGGCAAAAGCATGTAGAGGGGGCAGATTTCCATATTGCGGGCTGATATTCTCTGAAATGCTTGGACCCCGGCCTTATCATGCCTGGAATCCTCCACACGCACTACTCTGCTTAGCAAGAACCTTCTCTTGCTAAGAAGAGCCATAAAGAAGGCAGCGATTGCTCCACCTTCGTGATTTTTCCCTCCCCATCCTTTCCCAGAGAGCTGACACCAAGTTGCTCAGCAACAGAGCACCTACACAATGGGGAACCTCCACCTCCCTTCTCCGGTCTGTGTTTTAACAACTGACTCATTAACAGAGATTCATGGAAGACCCAAAGGACCCAGGACAGTTTCTCCTTGCCCATGGTTCTTGGGCCACCAAGTAGCTGCTTGGGGTAGAGACTGACTTCACCATCACCCAATGCCACCAAACCAAGTCCTGCTCCCGAGGACAGCACAAGAGGGAGCCTCTTATGAGGTTTAGAGAAAGATTTGAAAATGGTTATTGATGGAGGAAAGGGCAGCGTTTGTGTGAAAGGGGAACTAAATGTGCTGAGGCTGCTGAAATGGGAAATGTCTGTTAATAGCACAAGTGACGCACAGTAGATCAATCACCAACGGACCCAGCGCGCGCCGGCTTCAGCAACAGAACCTGAATGTTAATGACTCCAGGCCCACCCTCCTGGCTCCAAGCCATGTGACACTGCAGCAGTAATGACCCCAGACTCATCCCTCCCAGAGCACTGGTATGAGGCATGGAGCCCCCATCTTCGGCTTTCTGTCCCTGAGACTTTGAATTGCAATTGAGTGAAAAGACAGGTGAATGCTGCTGCTCTCTAAGTGTTGAGACAGGAGGAGAAATGCTATGAAAAGCCTCACCGGCCTCAGAGAAATCAAAGAAATTAAGTTTAGACACAGTGAGAAAATGAAGAGGTGGGTTTGGTGGCAGGTGGGTTTTCCCCAGATTCCTGGAGATTTCTGCTTGTCTACTGAAATAAGCAGTTAATGCTTAAACTTTTGCTTTGCAAAAACCTTTTATTTACTTGATACAGGGTCTCCCTAACACAGCTCAGATTCATAGTAGTCCTCCTGTCTTGGCTTCTCCAGCACTGGGATTACAGGTGTGTACCACCACACCCAGTTTAGGGACCTGCGCAGTACACCCAGGGTTCTGGGGCCTGCACAGCACGCAGTACTAGAGATGGAACTCGGATCCTTGCACCTGCGAGGCAGGCGCTTAGACTTCAGAGATTTCTTATAACATTTTTATTTACCAATCTGTTTGCTTATATCTAGTAATCTAAACTAATCTAAAGACAACATTATGCAATGCAACAACTGGTGTCAGATTCTTATATTATTTTGTTTAGTGAAATTCTGTATCATTTCTAATTTTTTTTTTTACCATTTTGTATTATCTTTAAAAAAATAAAAAATGTAAAAAAGATCTTGATGTTCTTTTTTAAAGAAATGTGTCTTCAAAAGGGGAGTGGGCTTTTGAGTGTATTTCAGTTTTTCAGGAAAATGATCATTTGAGAGCACTTCAGGGCTGAAGGGAGGCTAGGGCATTGTGGAAAAGCAGTTCTTCCCAGTCTTTGTCATCTTTCCTTGAATTTCTCTCTGTGGCTCCCTAGGACTCTTGCCTGGGCCTGCATCAGGCAGGTGTGCACCTGCTCTCTGGTGCTCTGGGGAGTGTGCATACGAGCTCACCCAGCGAGGCCACAGTCTGAACCTGTGCACAGAGGCTGGGGGATAAATGACAACCACATGTTAAAGGAAATATCGGAGGGGTGCCAGAGCCTAGCCAGCTGCCTTGCTGGAGGGAAAGGCACAGATGCCAGACCTCAGAGGAGACCACTGACTTCCAGGGATATTTTCAACATGAAAACAGCCACAGTGGCAATAGTCACATTATACTGGGCATTTGTGACAAGCCACCACTGATATTTTAAATATTTAAAAATGAATGCACTCAGGAGATTAAAGATGGTCTTGCTCAAAGCCACCAAGAGCTGAATGAGTGGCAATGTTGGGGCCCAGCCAGAGATCCCCTGATGTCCTTCTCTGTCCCACACAGGTACTCTGGCCCCGTGTTCCACTGCAAGCTTCTGTCTTTCTGCAGGCTGAAGTGTGCACACAGCCCGTGTCAAGACCCTGAAAACACTTAGCAGGAAGATTCTTTGGAGGAAGCTAAAAACAACATCCTTTGCTCAGCTGCCCAGAGACAAGATCTAAATGCAACAAAGCTGGTTCAGATTCTCTTCTTTCAGTCCCCATCCTCTTTTAGCCACTCCTCTGGAAAACTCATATCTCTGATAGATCGAATCTCTTTGTTTCTAAAGGGCCACATCTTTGTGAAGAACTAACTCTAGACAGGAGTTTTTGCGCATGCAAAGGAGTGGGACTTGCATTCAAGAACAGCCTCCAGGGACAGTAGGCAGACCCTTCAGGAGGCTCTTCTGTGGGCCCTGAGGAATGAGTGAGCAGATTCATTATGGGCTGACTGCTTGCCGGATGTGCGGTGGAGCTTTCTGCTTGTCCGCGTCGGTTTTGCACTGCCATAGTGAGATGCCAGAGATTGCACGGCATGAGCACTGAACATCTGTGCCTTACAGCTCTGAAGGCTGGAGGACCCATGGCTGGCCAGCATGCCCCTCCTGGTCACGAGTCACCATTTCCTCCATATCCCCACAGGAAGAAGGGGCGTGCAACATCGCTGGGGTCTTCTGTAAAGCTCATCACAAAAGTTGACTTTATGAACTTCTAAAGACCCCACCTCCAAATACTATCGTGATAAGCACTAGGATTCAGTATGAATTTGGGAGGAGACATAAGCATATAATCTATAATAGTATTTAATGCACTTTACCTGTTTTCCTCTTAAACCACATTGAGAAGTTGGGTCAATCATGCTATTCCACTAAATAGGCAAGGAAGCCCCAAAGAATTTAGCTGATTTTCTCAGAGTCAGGCAACCATGGTGTCTTCACAGGACCTAGGTTTCTGTCATGCGCTGGGGGAAATCTTCTTACCCCTATTTCCTCAAATGTACCATTCAGCACAGAAGGAACGACATGGACTTTAGTCCTTTCCTTGGTGTAACAGCCACTCCTCAGGTAACCATGAAGGCTGTGCCTATTATGGGCAAGTTCATCAAATGAGCCTGTCATGGGCTGGGTCTGGGGGCCACCAAGGCTGAAATGAGGAACCTATTCCACCTTTGGAGAACTTCAGGTTTAAGCAGGTTTAATCACTTGTGTTGCAGAAAAAGAATTTTCAAAACATATCAGCAAGAGACACTAAAGGGTTTATTCATGGATTTTAGGGTGCATAGAAGAATGGAGTGTGGCTGACGAGAGAGGAGACACATTCTGAACTTCTTGAGCTCGGGTGTCTTCAGGATGGCAGCGAGCTAGGATGCACTCTCTCACTGGCTGTGGGCCACAACACAAGTCCTTCACTTGTGTTTGAAGTCAGATCTGCTCCAGATCAGCCAGTGCTGCTGCTCCTGGGGGGAGGGGCATGGAGGAGATGTAACTTACAGGTGGTAATGAAAAGCACAAGCACAGAGCCTGAGATTCATTAGGAATTGTGTGTGTGTGTGTGTGTGTGTGTTTCTTGGAAGAGAAAAGGGCTTGAGTAACTTTTATGTCTTAAACTTGCAACTAAATGCAATTTTAAAATCTTGATTTCATTGCCTCCTTTCTACCTATTTTTATTTCTTTTATCTACTCCAACCACCCCCAGCTACTCCTAGACTTCAGTTCCTGATTCATAAGGGGGTACAGAAAGCTACTCCTCATGTCAGCCTCAGGGATCCTCAGACCCAGCCTCATGACAAGTTTTGGTAGAAGCAACAAATGAGCACAGAGTCTCCATGGGGCCAATGAGCTGTTTAACTCAGAGGAGACAGTGTCCAGAGAGCAGTAGTCGAGGGTGCCCAGCCCAGGCCATCCTCGGTGACCCTTTGGTTCACTGCTTCTGTGTTCCGCCTTTGTGAGGGGGTTGATGGGATGCACTCTTCTTTGTCTGCTGTGTGAATGGTCTTCATGTGGGGCCCTCTGGGCTCAGACTCTCCCTGGGAAGGGCAGGGAATGCTTACGAACTCCCCGCCTGGTGGCCCTGCAGACACAAGTCTGTCAGGAATCCCAAACCCCACAACATCCCCACACCCTGCCTAGCTGGCATATGTGGATGACACAGGCAGGAATGAAGCTGCTCCACACTCAGTCCCAGGAAGAGCATCTCCTTGGCTCTGTGCAGCTCATTCACTACTCAGGGCTGCAGGCTTTTCAGATATCCTGGAGACAAGTGTCTTCTGGACCACACAGGACTGTGCACAGAAGTGCCTCTACCTTCTAAGGGGTGGCAGGGCCTGGGAGGAGGAGACACATTGGTCTGGGTTGATGCTGGACACCTGGAGCAGGTGTTTTAGCCATCTGTGCCCAGGCGCTGAGGACACGCAGCAGCATGCTCTGCAAAGAGCTGCCCTTCACAGGTTGGGCTGGTGCTCTGCTGCAACTCTCAACCATTTGTGAAGAAAACAGAAACCTCCCATCTAAAACTCAGACCTTTTGGAGGCCTTGGCTTGGGCAGATGACTGTTTCTTTTGAATGCTGTGGGACCTTGTCCAGGCAAGACTCAAATGCGAGAACCCGCAAGTTGCACTGAGGCACTCTCTCAAGACCCCATGTCCTAGGAGTTGCACGGACAGGGTGAGGTGGCTCCCTCTGCTGAGGTGCTCTGTGTCACACCTGGAGAATGCAGGCACAGCCCACCTAGCACAGCAGTGAGGATGTGGGGGGCAAGGCTGGGGCTCTCCCGATGTCTGGAGGAAGGGGGCTCAGACCAGCGCCTGAGCCCTCCACCTGGGCTGCTGCTAATGCTCTGCCTGGCCCAGGGCACACCCTTCCTCTGAGCCTCAGTTTTCCCCTGTCTAGTACAGGCACGGTGCTCTGCTCACTCCTACGCTGCCTGCAGGAGCCACTGGGTGCCAGAAGCACCTATAAGGGAGCCCAGATGGCCTGAGCTGGCTGATGCCTGACGGTGTGGGCAGCTTGTGTGGCAGGTCACTAAAGCCTCACTTGGGCACCTGGCTGGCAGGGCCTGTGACCTTCACATGGTCTCTTTTCTTCTTTCTAACACAATGAAGAAATGTTACCTGCCTAGGCTTTTTTTGGTAAAGACCAGGCCCATTGCTGATGTCTGGTATAGATTTCCTATCTGCAGCAGGTTGATGAGACTGTTTTGTAACTTCTGTCCTGCCCTAAAACTCCCAGACCACCAAGCCAGTCTACTGACCCTCTGTGCTGGCCTTGACCCTCACAACTCCTGTTGTCCCGCAGGAGCCAGAAGACAACAGTCCCTGCCTGTTTGCAGGGACTGCCCCTGCCTCAGCTTCCAGATCTACAAATCCACTCCAATTTTCCTGTGCATCACCAGCCTAACCACACCCAGACCCCTTTAAGGCCTGGCTAGAACACGTTCTCTCTCCTGCCAGTTCCTTTGCTTTCACTGCTCTGGTGGCCTCTTGCGATGACTTCTGGTGACTCTGTCTCTTTCTCTTCCCATTCTAGGAGTTCAGTGAGAGTTGTTTCCAGAAGCAGGCCTTTCAGCCCCAGAGCCTGGACCATGATGAGGGCACTTAGTGTTCAGAAAACGATGAATATCTGGGAAAAGGTGGGGCACATGCAGATGGTGTGGGGCCTCAAACCTACATAAGTTTCACTGCCATCATCAAGCAAAACAATATACATTAAGAATACAAAATTAGATACAGGGCTCTAAATTCTGGCCTGTATAATGAAAGGTACAAAGCTATATTCTTGGGCCTGAGGGCCCCCCTCCTTTGAGTGAGGGCCTGGGAGCTCACCTGCAGAAGGTACCTCCCCATGCTGCCCCACTCCCAACACTAAGCATATATCCAGGACAAGTTAAGACCTTGGGCAATTGGGGAACAGAGGGAAGAAGCAAGTGAGAAAAGAAGGTAGAACTCTAAAGAAAGTGGCCCTTACCCTTGCTGCTCAGGGCCTTACCCCTCTGTTCCCAGAGTGTTTTGACTAAGTGTCTTTATCAAAGCTTACAAATTCCGCCCTCCACTTGGCAGCCCTCCCCATCCACCCCCTGCCCAGAGGCCCCTTCCCCTGCCCACCCTCCCTCCTTGCCTCACTGCCTCCAAAATCAATTTTCAGCAAGAGCAGCAGGTTCAGAGCCATCTGGGGCTGCTGGCAGCCACGGCAGGCTGCAAGCAGCTCAGTCTGTTTCCCTTAAACCAGCCCCTGGATTTCTCTGCCATCCCCAGCCTGGTCTTCCCCCTCTCTCCTCCTGCAATGAGGAGGAGGAGCTCTGGTTCCGGACCTAAGTGGGCTTCTTCTGAGGGGTCCTCTGTCCCTGTATGCAGCCCCGAGCTGGAGCCAGGCTCAGCTGAGCCAGCCCCATGCATCCAGACAGCACTCACAGGCCACTTCCCCACCTGCGAGGAAGGAAGGATGCGCTAATTGGCAGGCAGAAGACCCCGTGGAGGGGGCTGGACTAGAGCCATGCTCACAAAAAGCCTCCGCCTCACCTCCACGGTGGACACTCAGGGCCATTTTCTCTCAGTTGTAGGGCAAGGAAGGAAAACTACAGTTCTCCTGGTTTTCTCTGTGCCTCACTGAAGGCCTTTCCAGCCCAGGGTCCTGGCCATGATGTCCCGTGTGGAGACCATCATGCTAGAATACTGCTGGGGTGCGTAGGCTCTGGCTGTGGGCAATGCCTAGGACACTTCTATGCCCCAAGGATGGATGTAACTCATACCTCATCCAGACTCTCAACTCCGATAAAAGCTCAGTTGCAGCTCTTACCTGCTTCCCCAAGTAACTCTTAGTCTACTGTCCACTAAAGAACACTGCAGAGGATGTTACTAGCATGAAGACCTCCACCAATGTCTCTTATTGGACTGTCCCTTCTTCTCCTGAGTCTCCTCACTTTCCACACCTCTCTGTTTAGTCTCCTGGTCCTTAGTCAGTCTACAGGTGCCTCCTCTTTCCTACAGTCATAGAATGACACAGGAAAAGCCCACAGATCAGTAGGACTCCATGAAGACAGAGGAAGAAGATACGGTCTTTCCTTCTGGAACTTTCTCCTGATGATCAGAAGAGCCAAGACCTGAACCCACAGCACTCATCTCATGCATAGAAGCTCTGGGCATTCTGTGACAACATTCTTTGGATACTCTTACAGTAGTCACCGTGATCCTCCGAAGGCAGGGCACAAGGGAGCTATCGCTGTCGCTGCGACTTTGGGTAGTGTACACCCACCTTGGGCTAGCGTATCCCCTGCCCCCATGAAATGAAACATTGCCTTGGTGCTCCAGTTATCTTTATTTCCACATCATCAAGCAGAAGGTCAAAGCTAATGTGGACACCTGATAAACATTTACCAAGAGTCTTCTTGGCTAGGATGCTAGGATTGTAAGGATTCCCCCCACACTGCCCAGCAAAAAGTCAGTATGCAATAAAAGGGGACTTCTTTGCAGAAAGATATTGAAACGCTCCAAACAGTGTGATTAGAGTTCTAACAGTGTGCTCAGTGGCACCGAGGGATGGAGTCCAGGAACTGTGCCACTGGTGGCCATTGAGAGATGCTGCCAAGGCAGCCGGAAGCGGGCAAGGGCCCTTTATCTCTTCCATTTACTTTGGTCCCTTCATCCATGTGTAAGTCTCATGCTCACTGAGTGGAAGATATGGAGACCACAACATGGCCCATGGTAGCAGAGCTAGCCTAATTAACGTGGAGGGAACTCTCCTTCCTGGTTAGAGTAATCTCTGAACAACACTGCAGAAGCCAAGTAGAGTGCCCCAGAAAGCCCCTCAGCTTGCCAGGAAATGTAGACATTCCCACACTGAGGGCTGAGGTGGTGCCAGCTACAGCCAAACTCCTAGCATCACTGAAAGGACATTGGTAGAGTTCAGTGGAGGGCAGCTCAATACTTATCCAAGTTACTTTTCTTATTGCTGAGTCAAAATGTCAGGCAACCAATTTCACTCACACTTTGAAGAGGTTTCAGTCCACATTCAGCTGGCTGCAAGGCAGGGTGGTGTGGTAGATGGGGCTGCAGAAGACAGACCCGTCCTGGCAGCAGAAGGTAGCAGAATCCGCAAGGGCTGGCACAGCTCTTTCTATCCCTTGTGCTTTATGAAGGCTACTTCGGGTGGGCAGCACTCACACCCTTAATCCAGGTGCCCTTGATTGCACTAGGAATCAACTACAGCTTCATACATTCTAGATCAAGCCATTTCTGAAAAATTCCTACCTATCACTGCACGAGGCTTTGGGGGACAGCTAGACATAAATCCATAACAATAGTTGTCTGAAAAGGTCTTTAGAAGAGGCTGCCCTGGCCTGAGGGAAGGGAAGAGAAGGGACAAGAGGGAGAGACCAGGACACAGACTTAGGCTAAGAGCTGATGGGTGGATGTCAGCCCCTGCTCTGGATACCTGTGAGTTCTAGGGTGCTGCTTCCCCTTGTGCTCCCCAAGAATCATTCATCAGACTCCCACCCCATCTTCTCCCTCTCCATCACCATAGATCCCTATTGCATTTGTGTCTTTACACACATCTTAAAAAACTGTTTTCCAGTGTTATGGCTGGCCACATCCATGCAGCACTGAAGATTTGCACAGGAGAACATGGTCGGGATGGCAGAGAGGTAAGGGGGAAGGGAGAGTGAGAACTCAGACTGAATGTGTGAAGCCAGTGCGATGCCTCTGTACTAGGGTGTCTCTGCCCCAGAGCCTTATTCAGATTCAGATAACTGTGCCTTATAATGCATAGCACACTGTGCTTTCAGAGCACTCAGACAGAATCTTGCTCTTTGTCAAAGCCAAGGGATGTCTTAATATGTTTACTTCTCAGATGAAGGCACTAGGCCAGAAATAATGCTGTAATTGTTTTATTTAGTTATTTTTCAATTTGGTATAAAGAGGTCTAGTAAGGCAGAATTTAGGGTGCACATGTGAGGAAAACAGTGTGGCCCTCAAGAGAGAAGTGCATGGCAGCCTGCAGCTGGGGATACTCACACACTGTAGGGGTGGAGACCTGTGGGATTTGTGAACCTGTAAGAATTTCCCTCTTGGTCTTTGTTTCTGGGAGAAAGAATGACCCCCAGAGAAAGATAATGGCTCATTTGACAGACAAAAGGATGGCTCTTCTGAAGAACCCAATGAAGCATCTTTTAAGGATGGGTTTTCTCAGATATTTTGTCTAAAAGTATTCTTTGAACTCTCTCAGTCTCTTTCTTTATCTTAGGGTCAGGTTTCTGCCCTTTCACTTGGCTGATCATTCATGGGCTTATGGTATCTTTAAGGGATTTGGGATGTGACAGGCTTAGAAGAAAAGAAGCACAAACAAGCCTTGAGGGTACAAGTGTAGGTCCCCTTGTGTGACTTTCATAGTGTCCTGGAGACCCAGCTTTCTCAAAAGTACAAATTTTAAATGATTTTCCTACTTTCTCTTTCTACTTATTTTTATTTTTTCTATCCTAGCTACCACCCCCCAGATTTATTCTTCAGGGATTTGGAGGGCTGAAGGCCTCTTCTACAGCTGCTTCAGGCTGGGGAGGGAGGTGCTGGCCCTGCCCACTGAGAGATCAAGCATCTAAGACACATCTAAGAGACATAGGAGCATCCGTTCTGTTGTTCAAAGAGCCATCATTTTTTGGTAATCAAAATCATAGTCTTGATGACTCCTAATCTCTTCTGACTGTCTTGTCAAAAGAAATGTCACTGAATAAGGTCTGAGGAGTACTCCAAAATGGATATGGGGAACCTGGAATCACCCCACCCACAGGGCAGATTATAGGTTTCCTGACTTCTACTGCAGAAGAATAATTTTTGAGACACATCGTAAGAGGCATAAAGAAGTTTCCTAAGGTAGAACTTAAAATAAACACCAAAAAGCAGGATGTGGGCCCTCATGAAGGAGTCACCTATTGAGCCGTTTTTATCTGTATACATAGCATAGAATGAAAACGACACCTGTATTCTAATATGTATAATTATATTTGAGCACAGAACCTTCACTTTTTTATTTTGAGACAAGGTCTTGCTAAATTTCCTGAGCTGAGCTCAATATGGAGAGCCTCCTGCCTTATCCTTCCGAGTGCTGGGATTACTGTGTGCACCACCACACTCAGCTCATCACTGTATTCTTTAATGTCCCCACACACTGTAACTACACAGTTCTCCCAAGAGATTGATGGCATAGAACTTCTCTGAGATTAGGACCCAGTCCTGGATCATGCAGAAGGTCCAGGCCAGCCTTCTGACTCCAAATTCCATGGCACATGGCCCCTGGAATGTGACTAGCTTAGCACTTCCAGAGTACCTGCTGTCCTCAGAGGTCTGCGAGCCTCAGTCTCACGTAGCTGTGGAACCTTACACATTTCATTTCACTGCCTAGACCGCCCTCAGATTAGACTATGGAGACAGAGTATTCCTGCACTTTGATTCCACCTTGTCTACCCTGAGGACTAGTAGGCTTTAGTATAGATGTCCAGAGATGAAAAAGGCACAGCAATTTAGTTCTTGGTCTTAGGAAGCATTAAAATACTACTGGGGTCAGAGAAAGGCTGCTTGTCACTAGTGACGGCATGGGTCTGCTGTATGTCCAGGGACCTCCATGACAGCTGCAGGATGCTCTGTGATGTCTTTAACAGTGGAAGTGGGGTGGAGACGGTGCATCAGTGCCAGGCACAGTGACAGCCTTGCTTTAGGCAGCTTGATCTTAGGACACTATGTGACATCTCCATGAATCTGGGACATAACCAGTACTCCTTATTTCCAGGAAAATTGGGGAAGACACACAGGCACACAGGTTTCTTTTTTTTTTTTTTTTTTTTTTTTTTTTTTTTTTTTTTTTTTTTTTTTTTTTTTTTTTTTTTTTTTTTTTTTTTTTTTTTTTTTTTTTTTTTTTTGTCTTTTTGAGGCAGGATCTCACTATGCAGCTCACTTTGTAGCTCAGGCTGGTCTCTAACTCACAACAATCTTCCTGCCTCAGCCTCCTGAGTGCTGGGATTACAGGCATGCACCACCACACCCAGCTGACACACAGGTTTCTTTTTCAACAATCATTAATAAAAGAAGAAAGGTTCCAGTCTGTAGGAGGCAGAGCTACTTGGTTAGTTGAGAAAAGAATGGGAAACCACTCTAGGACACTATGGCATTCTGGAACATATGGCTGAGCCTGTATAGAAATGCTGCTAAGGACAATATCTTTCTAGTCTCATTTCTACTATATTTGTCTGCTACAGTTCCAATCTCAAATGTCCCTCCAAGTTTCATGTGGAAAGACATGCTCCCCAGGGAAGGTTTCACCTCAGAAGGCAGTTTAGTGGAAAGCTGTTGGATTTTTAAAATGTATTTGGTGCAGGGTCTTACTATATAGCTCAGACTTGTAGTAATCCTCCTGTTTTCCGCCTCCCCAGTGCTGGGATTACAGACATACAGACATGCGCCACCACACCCGCTCAGTTTTTCAGTAATTAAGAGTGAGCTCATGAAGTGGATAGAGAGGCCCTGACCAATCTATATCCTTTCCAGCAATGAGATGAGCATTTTTCTCTGATACCCTCACATTACCTAGAACATTTCTCCACAGGTCTGAAAGCCACCATGGGCTGGAACCTTGAAAACTAGGAGCAAAGCAAACCTTTTCTCTTAATAGTTGTGTATCTGTTATAGTAATGGCAGCTGATTAATACACCCTTTAACTCTCTGAGCCTACCTAGAGATTATACTTCTCGACCTTTAATAGTGAAACTAGGTCAAGAAGTTGCAGTCTGGAGAGAGGGGTCCCCATTGAAAAGGACTCTGTAGATGTTAGGGTTTTATGTATTAACCATATCTCCCTGGCTTCTCTGTGTGCACCAGAAGATCAGAGATGATCTCAGATTCCTTGTATGTCTACCATCACGTCAGCACAAGGCAAACCACGCATGTAGCAGCAGCTCCTAATAGAGGCCTTTGACCTCTGAACAGAATAATGCCACTATTCGCCCCAGGCGCACTGAGCTGGCCACCAAGCCTGGGTGTGGTGGCGCACACTGTGCAATGGCCATGACCCTTGAGGTGGTCTCTGACTCATGGAAGCTCTCTTAACTGCAGAGAAGACAGTGAGGCAAAGAGAGAGGAACTGTGGCCTGTGAGACAGATAGGCTAAGCCTCTCTTCTCCTCCGTTTCCTCACCAGAAAAGATGTGATGATGCCTGCCTTGCTCAGTTGAGAGGGTTTTGTGAAGTATAATTCAGACAGCATATATATATACATATATATGTACTTTTATGAGTTACAGAGTTAAACTCATAGAAAAATAGCCATCCAGAGTAGGAGAAAAAAAGTCAAATGGAATTTATATGCAGAGGATCCCACAAAATTAAAGAACCACACTGAGCAGATAAAAAAGGTAACAATTTCAGATGGTATGACGTGGGAACGGGCAAGAGAAGAGCAAGAAACATTTTCCATGTAAACAATGCAAGCTTTAGACTTCTTGGCTGTTAATTACAAGAAGAGACCAAGACACTTGTAAACCCATCTGCCACATTGTGGATAATTCCATACGGCTGAAATCTGATTCTAGCTCTTGGAGAGTGGGTTAAGTAGATGCAGCCAGGCAGGAGGACTGGGGAGAAACACTGGGGCGGCACATCTCAATTGTTCTTTATCATTTCCAAAGCACTTACACGCACATTATTCCACTGCACCCCTATACCCGTGTGAAGTATTAGGCTCTTCAAGCAAACTCAAGAAGTGTAAGTGATTTGATCAAAATGACACCATTAATAAACAACTGAACCCAAACTCAGGTGTTCTAATCCTTAATTCTTTGCCTCTTCCAGCTTGAGGAAGGCTCAGGTTATGTGGTTCACTGTATTTATTGAAAGGGAGGATTATGCCCTCCTAGCTTATCAGCAAAGATACAGTTTGGTGTTCTTACTGCAGTCTTAGTTGACTTGATTGTCTGTACATCAAGCCTTAAAAGTGTTTTCTATGTTAATAGTCATCATCTAAATACATCGTGGCATAGATTATAAAAGTGCACTAATTTGAAGTCACAGAATCATTGTTGTGTTTGGCCTCCAGCTGGAACCAGATAAGAATCTGTGCACAGTTTTGCTGGATTTTGGCTTTCTAGCAGGATCTTAGACCCTTTGTGTAAACATGACATGTGTCCCAAAGTATGAAGATTGACCTTACGCACCATGTAAGATGTCTAAACAGGGCATCACCTGCTGAAACAGGTCATCTGTGTCCCCCTTGGTTGAAGATAGGACTGCCCAAGCCTCAGGTAGCCCTCCTGTTCTGGGAAACATGACAGAGTGAGTTAATGTGCAGTTGGACATCAGGGGTAGGTCATGCTGACCAACTCAGTCCCAGGTCACCAATTCCCTTGCATCAGCATTCCCTTATCCTCAGGGATGGATTCTGTGCAGTATTATTTGGGGCTTATTCCTGGAATGGCTTAAGTTGTTCTAGTGTTATATTCCATTAAATGTAGAAAATATGGTTGGGATCAAGTGGATTTAGGCAAAGTATCTCTCCTCTAAATAACCCCAAATTTCATCAATTTATGCATTTATCTATGACGGGGCTGACAGTCACTGTGTTCCTGAGAAGTCTTCTTCTTCAGCTAAGGGGTCACTAGCTCCAGATCCCTGGGCAGTGTCTGGAAGGTTCCTTATACTCTCTGGCCTGGGTCCCACACTCTTGATCCCAAAGGATCTGGAAAATGACAGCATGCCTACTGCTGCACTGAGCTCTCTGTGATGAGTAAAGAAAAACTGAGTAACTCTTTTGAACTGGTTGTTTCAATTAGAGGAAGAGACCAGTTAGGTCCAGAATCCAAGCAGATGTCTCACTGAGTGTCAGCTGAGGATGTAACAGATCCACAAGGCATACGTGCTTATGATGTTTTCAATGAGGGCCTAAATATAATCTGAGGTACAAAAGATTTATAAGACATAGGTTTTGTCCCAAGGAATTTATTATGAAGCTCTGAGGGTAGTTATTCATGTGAAGTCTACAAAGTAATAACAAAAATTGTATTTCCTTATTTAAAAAATTAAAACCTTGTCCTCTGAAATAAGATGTCATTTTGACATAACTGCCTTGCAGAGATATTCACTTACTCCACTGGTGCTGCAAGTGCTTCCAACATTTCTGGCCTCCTCTTTCACTTACCAAGAAAAGACGTGAAAGGAAGAGTTGGCACCTAGTGGGGAGAATCTCCTTCATAAGTTGACCACTGCAAAGAACATGGGCTAGGATGGAATCTGAATGCCTGGGTTACGGGCTTCGGGTTTCTGAAAGGCACACCTGGTTGCTTGCAGGTATCAGGTGATCTAGGAGAAAAAAAAAGAGCAGATGGAAAGGATTAGCTTCAGGAGACAATGGAAAGCAAGGACCAAAGACTCCCGGAGGCACCAGCAGGCCTGAGGGCAGAGAAACCTTAGGGACATGCACTGGTGTCCTTTGCTGATAAAAGATTCCTGATCCATGGAAGGAGAAACAGTTGGTGGCTGCAGAGTATATTCTCCTCCCAAACAAGCTCGTGGCCCATGACCTTGTAACTTGTCCTGCGAAGCGAGCTGCCAGGACCTTTTCACAGGTGAACAAACCTTGAAATATGGTGGCTACTTACTATATATTTTTGGATGGCTTGATGCACCCTCCCTCAGCTAATTGTTCAAGAAAAGCCATTCTTTAAAGACCTACCTGATCAGGTTCAAGAAGGTCTGGTCCACTCTTGAGCCCCACTTTAGATACCAACCTGGTTAAACTTTAGGGCCCATTTAGTTCAATGGCCTCAATATTGTAGGGAAACTAACTTGCCAAGGGACACAGATGCTCTACAAAGGATGCAACAATGAGTAAGGCAGGAAGCGTACTCCTAGGGACCTGGTTTTGCAATAGTGTGAAACTAACAGTTCTTCAATATCTAGTGCTCCACTTAAGGGAGGTACAGAGGCTTCGAAGGTGGCATCAGACATGAGAAATAGATCATGTGGGAAATAGAACTGAAATAGGGGAAAGAGTGAAAGGAAAGACAGAGTTAGGAAGGGTGAAGGCTCTGAATACCAGTTAAGGTTCTGTCACAAGACTGGAGAGAAAGTGCCTCGTGTTCACCACCAGCACATTCTCTGGGCTTAATGACTCCTGATTCACTGCTTTGAAGCATCCCATCTAGCAGACTCTGGAGCTCTCTTCTTTTTCTGATTTTCTGCCTCAGTGAGCGAGATGATAAAAACCATCAGATGCCTGATTTGAGGGCAGCCCTGGTGCTGGGATCCTCTCATGTCAGAGTCATATGGTTATTTGCACTGAGTGTCCTGCCAGCCCACAATCATGGGAGTCTCATTTTCTGAAACACTGCGTGTGTCTTTTCCTGAGAAAGCGCAGGACTAAAAGTCAGGAGAGTTGTTGGGGACTTGCATTCCAAGATGGCAGCTCGGGGAAGTGATAGAGGAGAAGGAGGGAGGGCGCAGAGAGACAGGAAAAGACTTCCAGGAGGAGAAGAGCAATGTTTTCACCTAGGTTCTGGTTCCTCCCAACAAGATAGACCAACTCTGAACTGGAAAGTTAACAGGACGTGTCAATAAATTTTCTATCAGGAATTTCTCCGTGATGGACACACGTGATAAGACTGCCACCTATAGAAAATAGTGTCGTATGCAGATGTGTATGTTCCTACACATGTGCAAACAGACCTTAAATTATTTCCAAAGTTCAGTGCCATTTAGTTCACCAATTTCTGTGTGCAAAACTCCAAGAACCCTAGGGGCATCCCCAGCAGAATTTCCCTATCCCTACCCTTCCTGGAGGCCCAAACTGTTCCAGCTCCAAGACTGTCACCAGCGTGGTGCCTGCCCGTGAGCAGGCACCTGCATACTCCGACCTCTCCTGCACCCTGCAGGCCAAGGGCATCCTACAACATCAGTGACTTAGTCAAGCCAAAGAATGGACTTTTTCCTTTGTACTAACTGCTGTAGTGGGCCCTCTCCATGCTATAAAAAGCATACATTACTCAGAAAACATTACTGTCACATCTAGCAAACAATGGATGTGTGTGGCTTAATGCAAGCAAAAATATTTATTTGTTGTTTGTGTGAAAGCCTGATGGTTTGTGCATTAAGAGGCTTCTCTGTCAACCAGGCTACTGTGAAAGAGGCCAGGAGCACAAGGATTATTCGGAGGTTTTATTTTTTTCCAAATTTTGTTTTTATTTTTTTTTTATTCTTTTCTTTTCTTTTCTTCTTTTTTCCTTGCAGGAGTTTTTAAGTGGACAAGCTAAAAAATAAAAACTAAAATAAAAAGTTAATGGACAGGCTTCAGTATCCAGAGGCCAGAAATCAAGGCTGTAACCTAACTGATACAAGCGAGGCTAAGAAATATGAAAGAGCACATGGGCCACTGGATACAGTTTTTGTTCAGTTGCTCCTGGTAGCCAGTCAGATGACACCCAGGTATGTCACTCACCAGCATTACCCCATGTTACCTCTGGATTCCATCACTTCATCTTTATTGTGCTTGATTAGGAGGATGAAAATGAAGATATTAAAACCCTTGGTGGAAACAGGTACTTGTTGGTGCAGGGCATAAGCAAAAGCTTGGTGTGCCAACCCTTCGGTTCAGTGTTCTCGACTTTGATGGTGGGAGTGAGGGTGAAGAGACAGAAGACAATGGGAGGTGAAGAATGCAGGGGCAGCTGGAGCAGTGCTCCCTGAGTCCCTGGATTCCAGCGTGGCATCACGGGCCTTTGGAACGCCCGTGTGACCTCACTGGATTCCAGGCTCTATATTTGCTCAGCATCAGTGTCTATTACTGTAAATAATTGAAAGGAATATAATAGGGTGAGAATTAGTGTTGCCTCCCCATTTGCCTTTCATAAAATCTTTTTTTATCAGAGGGGTCTGGCCTCAGCCACTCCTAGCTCTATAATTAGCCCTGGGAGCCGTGAGGACTGAAATTTAGCTAATGACATTTTATGCTTCAATTTTTGGAGTCTCTTGGGCCTTTGAATCTTTGTTTGCAGACTAGAGCTCCAAGCAACTGAATAATCTGCGCTGGTAATATGTGAGTCAGTGCATTCCTAAATTGCACAATGAACAGAGAAGCCCTCAAGGCTGGGGTGACAACTGGGGCGCCCTTTCCACTTTTGAGATCCCTGAACACGTGAGAGTCAGTTTGGGTTCATTAGTCACAATCCGCAGAGCAGCATGATCTTCCCTCCATTGCTTCTGCCTTGGCCCTAATTCCACCACCTGTGCACGGCATCTCAGATCAGCAGCATCTCTACCCTGAGACTGTGGCCTTTAGCTTCTGAAGTGCATAGACAGCCGGGAGGAAGTCCAGGGCCATGCCAGTGCCTTTAAAACACATGTCTGTGAGGTATGGGCAATCAGAGGACATATGGCTGAGGGTCATCTCTTGGAAAAGTACTTGTAGAGACTAATTAACATCTTGGTTTTGGAAACTGAGACGCCAAAACATACCTGAGCTGGTAGTATGCTCTTCCTTGCCCATCTCCCTACTTCACTACACAATCTCACACTGTCCTCTTGGTCTCTGGGTCTTCTAGATGCTGTCCCAGCTCCTTGCTCTGGCACGTGCCCTTCCCTCCTTGTTCTGATACTCTGCTCCTTCAAGATTCAGTGCAATCATTTCTCTTCTGTGAAGTCTCCTTCACAGAAGGTGTACTCTTCAAGGAGCAGACTGCTTCTTTCTGGGTATGGCGACAGCCCTTCTGCATGGCTTTGTGACAGCAGCAATCATACTGTGACATAACTGGGGCTTAGCTGTCTTGGTCCAACAGGTTATGAGCTGGAGGGATGACCTCTACTACCCTCATGAACTCCACATGTCCCAGGTCAGAGCCCTGGATGGTTAGCCACAAGGCAAAGGTCATTACAAGTGTCATGAGTGAGTAAGTGCATTCAAAATGTTTACCCTGTCCCCGGGCACAAAGATAACTATACGACATCAGAGAAAGACAACAAATGCAAAATGCTTGGGATGCTTGGGGGAACAGAGGGAGAGTAATAATCAAATATTATTTTGAGACTTCAAGCCTGCATTTGTCCCTCTGTCCCGTGGCAAGGACAATTGCAGATCCCTGCAAGGGTTCCCTCTCCTCGCACACAGTCTACAGAGGGTAAGAAGGCGGGGCAAAAGGCTTGCTGCTGGGCTATGAGCAGGGCCGCTGTAAATAATCTCTGTGGCTGAGAGGTCCCATGGCCAGGGTAAGCCACACTCCACCTCATCATTAAGCGATTGCACTAGAATATAAATAGCTGGGGCAGTGCTGTCTGTGTGAGCAAGTGCTGTTTTTTCCAAGTTGTGTGAGCCCCTCTCCCAGAAACAAAGTACTCTACAAATAACTAGAGCATGTTCTGAATTCCTTTGGGCAGAAGCCATGGGGATAATTAATGGGGTCAAAGGACCTTTCTCTAGGCAGAGCACCTAGCTGCAACAGCTCATGGCAGGCCAAAACTCAGGGTGAGGGGCTGGACAGGGGCCAGTGGAAGGGCTCATGAAGGTGGAGAGAGGCGGCCCTCCTGGCTTTAGCTTTATGACTACAAGAAGACAACTGTGGATCATGAAAGAAGTCATCAACATATTCTGAAGTTCAGTTTCTTGCTCATGGAGACTGAAGTTTTACCAATTTTGTAATATGTTTTGATAAATAAAATCTTGTGAAAGGCCTTTATTGATTGCAAAATAATGTAGCAATGAAGAGGAAGTGGTGGCAATGTGCTGGTGATGATGTCAGCTTACTAGGAGAACACGGTCTTCAAAATGATGAGAAGGGCACCTTCACAACGCCCACTCTGGAAATGAGCCAGAAGCGAGGGAGAGCCTGGAGGGTGGCGCTCAGCTCCCTATGGTCTATGCCCCAGGCCCAGGGTAGAATTCCCCACACATGGTGGACCTCTCCCTGCACTTGCTCAGGAGCTGTCCCCAGCAAGCAGCCACAACTTCTTTCCACTGAACTCTCCTCCTCCAAAGCCCCATTTTGACTTTTTCCTTTCAAAGTCCCCTTTGCACCCATGGCCCTGTGAAGGGAACCCCGGTCCTGTCTAAGTGCAAGGTCTAGTCTCAGGTTCTGAAACTGACCTGTCTTGCTGAGCTCATTGCTTTGCCTTCCTTTAATCCTAGCAGTCACTCCATGCTCCATGCTCCATGCTCTTCTCTCTGTTCTACCTCGACCAGCCTGAAGTCTGCTCACTTTCTAGTTGCGTACCCTTGGGGATATGGGGTCATTTCTCCTGCCTCAGTTTCCACATTAGCAAGACATCTGGATGATGATGTTATCAACACACAGTGGTGTCAGGAAGTACTAAATTCATACTAGCTGGCAGAACATGCGTTCTTCCATCAGCTGATATAATATATTCTCATAGCCTTTTGAGAGAGCTGCCTTTAATCACTTAAGCACTGCACTCAGAGGAGACAAAGCATACAGGCAAATCCTATCAGGTTGAGTCTCCACATTGACTCTCATCAAAGAGCAAGGACTCATCACCTTCTTTCCAGTGGTTCTATCTTGATTTCATACCTCTGCTGTGGGTATCACTGTAGATTCACTCACTGTTGACCTAACTTGCTTGCCTCCAGAATGTCACATTCTGAGACACTAGAGATAATCAAGCCAACATCATGTTTCCAGAGACATAATTCAATCCATAACAGGCATATTTGTCTAGACCCTCATTCAGTAGCAGTAACTCTTAGAAAGACAGAATCTCTCCCACTTAAAAAGCAAAGAAATCAAATTCAAAGAAGAGCAGGAAAGAGGAAGATTTCCCAGACAGGGAAACACCTACTTCAGTGTGGGCCTCAGTGGGTACTCCAAATCCATCAGAAGGGGATCAAAGAATCCCCTAAGGAACTAGGCAGAATTCAGATTTCTCCATTTCACTGCAGTCCTGGTAAATCAGGAGCTCTGAGGATGGAATGTAAATGCTTCTTCTAAGGACCACTGGATAGCTTTCTGATGAGTAAGCCTGAGACCATATCTTCCAACATGGAGGCATCAGGTCAGTAGTGAGTGGATCTACAGGGATACCCACAGCAAAGGTATGAAATCAAGGTAGAACCACAGCAGAGCTTCCCAGGGCAGGTTGTTGGCTTTCAACATCTACTTACATGAGAAGCTAAGTTCAGTCCTGTAGCACAGATCCTGAGACTTTCCACAGCCACATCTTTATGGTGGCTTAAAGTGACAACTGTGGGCATGGATGTGAGTGCAGACTTGACATGAGATTGGAAGAGTGGAATTATTTTAGGACCCTCCTAGCATCACTTAGGGAAGTCTCAAGAGCTCAAGAAGGGATATAGGGTACATCACAAGAAATTCTTGTTCTATTATGAGGTTCTTACTCTGGAAATTGCCTTGTGTCTTCATAGTAGCACTAAAAAATGGATACAAAAGTGATTCACTGAATCTGGGGAAGAACCAACCCAAACGCACCATCTTCAAAACAGGTAAAGATACTCACTTGCACGTGCTCAAATGGTGTCTGTGGATTAAATTAGTGAGAATGGCTGTTTGGGTATAGAACAAACAGGACAAGGGTGTCTTGAGTTCTCAGGATCTTGGGAGCCGTAGTGGGCTCCTCTGCCTGAAGACTCTTACAGCAAGGCTTCTATATTGCAGAATCAAAGCAAGAATAGTTCTTTTTTGTCACTTAGATGTTTCCAATTCCCTCCACAGAGACTGGCTTCATTCCACTGAGAAACAACCTCAGGAGTCGAGGGCAAATAGTAGCAAGCTCCATTCTGTACCTGACAGTCAAGTGGAGTTCTCTGGATGTGTTTAGAAATCCGTGGGTAGAAACTCAAGCAAATGACAAAGCAAACAGAAATTGTATCAGACATTTAGCAGCTATATCTCTTCACCCTCATGTGCTTCTTTCTTGGTGTGTGTGTGTGTGTGTGTGTGTGTGTGTGTGTGTGTGTGTGTGTGTGT
>PVKA01001962.1:112059-134497 GCA_004027165.1 Ctenomys sociabilis | reverse complement strand
TCTCTCTGCATATCCTCTCTGCATATGGCAGAGGTAAATGTAGGCCCCACACCTAGCTCAGCTCACAGTAGTCACCTACTTCCCACAATTCTCAGTCCTCAGGCCACTCCCTCACTGAATAAAAACCGGGTGAGGCCCTGGGTCACTCTCTTGGTTCCGGGAAGCCATCTTCGTGGCTGGACCTAGAGCCCCTTGACTCCCCAGTGATTAAAAATATAATTTAGTGTCCTCATTTTCGCTGTGGGCTGCATGGAAAGTGGTAGATTGGAATCAACTTGATGGGATTCCAATAACGTAACTTTGGGATTACAAATATTGGTTTCTTGGACTGAGACCAGGACCAGGAAGTGTCTCCTACATCTTTGCATTTTAGATCTTATATTTAGCATATATAAAACACTTAGTGTGAACTGTTTTTAAATACTGTCTTGTTTTCTCCATAAAGTGTCCAGCCTCCCATCGACACTTTTCTAAGTAATGTACCACTTTATAGATAAGGATAGTGAGGCACAGAAGGACAAAGAGTTCTCCCCAAGCCATCTGGTCACAAGCCTAAGTGTCAGAGCTGGGCCGAGCCTGGGTGTGCACTTCCTTAGTGAGCCTTGCTCTCCAGTGATCAGGAAAGGAGGTTTGAGGGAAATCTTAGATAAAACCAGATACTCACAGAACTGTGGCTCTGAATAGGGCAAAGATGTTCTTCAGGCCCAAATACTCTGGGACACAATTAATTTACTTCTTCAATGTTCTTGAAATTATAAGTACCTGTTAAAACTTTATAAAACACAAAAAAAATGTAAAAGTAAATATGTAAACAGCAGTGAAGATTTGTGCTGACCTAGAATATTAAATTATTTCATCGCTGCCTGGACATGCAGCAAAAACTGATGCGTAGGAAAATTATTTTTGTTATGAACAAAATGTTCCTAAATTTCATAGGTGCTTTGTATATCAGACTGTATATGCTGATGCAGATCTTTAAGGAAGGTACACAAACTGCTACTGTGAACCACTAATATTGGGGTAAAATGGTTTCTTTGTGAGGTAAAACTTAATTATTAATTCCACCTCAAATAATAACTGCATTCAACATGCCCACCTTTTCAAGTTGATGTGTCCAAAGTGAACACATGTTTATTATTGTCTGTTTTGTAATTTTGCTCGGATAGCCCTACCTAATTTATGTATATATACTTTGTTTAATCAATTTGTAAATATTTCTTAAAATTCTCTCCTGAACATACAACATTAAGGTCCTTGTATGCATTCTTTCCTTCAGTGCTAAGGTCCTTATATTCTTTGAGCCAGTCCTGGGGTTCTCAGGGTGCCAGACTCTCAGCTGCCCTTACAAACCACTAAAGCTGGAGAGCTCCTGTGGGAATAAATTCAAGACTCAGATACACTACCTCGGTCAGATTCTACAAAGCTTAACTAGTAATCACTTTAAGCCTTCGCCTCAAAAGTGGCTCGGACGTCACACCCTCTCATTTTTTGGGCATTCCTTGCAGCCTTTTTTCACATACTTTTTATTGATGTACCTGCTTTAGAATGGAATTATTGTTCAGAAAGCTAAGGTTATTCAAGAATTAAAATAAAAATAAGTATTCCTTATCCACAATTTTATAACATTTTTAATAGTTATTTTTAAAATGAACTACTTTTTCTAACTGTAGTTTTTATCTGTTTTTAGTCTGAAGTTCATCTCTTAGAGCATTCCATCATTTTATATGATAACATTCACTTTCCAACTTAATTAACTTATCCAAAAAATTAGCACCTGTGTCAGATTACCAGAATTTCAGGTGTCTTTCTGAGGGGTCATTCTCTCACAAGTGGTCCAGGAACCCATGAAAGTGACACAAGCCAAAGAGACTAGTCCTCTTTCGATGGGAGACATGGCCAGTTACTACCTTTGCAGCCGCTACTTCTTGTTTCCAACAGAAACTATATTGCATTAACTGGCTTCCAAGTCATGAGTACTTTTGGACAAGACAACGCCCAGGTCCAGCAGGTGACTCCTGACTGGCCAGCACCAGTCACAGCCGCTTTATTCCCTTTGCCAAAAGTGCGGTTTGGTTTGGGTGTGTGACTCCATTTCATCTGATGAGACGTAAGAAACAGCTGACGAACGTTTTGGACTATTTTCCTTTTCTCAGAAAGATTCCCAAAACAGAAATATTTGTTTTCTCCTTCTTTTTGACATTGATA
Source organism: Ctenomys sociabilis (assembly GCA_004027165.1). Taxonomy (NCBI): domain Eukaryota; kingdom Metazoa; phylum Chordata; class Mammalia; order Rodentia; family Ctenomyidae; genus Ctenomys; species Ctenomys sociabilis. Next base: position 132,292 of record PVKA01001962.1, on the reverse strand, counting down.
GGAAAGGACGTGATGTACGGAGCTGCTGTATTCAACAAGAACCAAGAATCAGAATGACATCCCTGCACGTGGGAGGCTGAAAGCGGGAGTATCACTAGAGTCCAATCTGTGTACTGACACCCTGTACTAAATACATTAAAAAAATCAGAATGATGGCAAGAACCATGCTTTCTGATGGCTCTACCAAACACTGAATTAGCCACAAGCAAGTGAGATAATTCTTATGTGTGGATTATTTTGTAGCATGTTTTTAATGATTATGTTTTAAAAGCAAATGTATTTTGTAACTATAAAATTATCTTTGGGCCGCATGACGCGTTTTCAAATCTTCAACCGCCGCTGCACTATCGGCTGTTCTCCGTTCCCTGTCCGCCGCGCCTCGGAGTCGAGTCTCACTCAGGACTTTCGGCCAGCGGACCGACCCTGCCCCGCGTAGAAGCTGCCCGTTCGCCGGCTGGAGAAGCCTGGTTCCCGCGGCCGTGAAGGGTGGCGCCTGCCCTGACCCAGCATGTAGTGCCGGGTGGCTGCCATGAACCGTGGCGCCATGAAGATCCACAGCAAAGGGCCGCTCCAGGGTGGAATTCAAGTAAAAAATGAAAAGAACAGATCATCTTTGAAGTCTCTTAAAAGTAATAACAGATCAGAAAAATCCAAATATAAGCCACTCTGGGGAAAAGTATTTTACCTTGACATACCTTCTGTCACCTTATCTGAAAAACTGCAAAAGGACATAAAGGACCTAGGAGGGCGAGTTGAAGAATTTCTCAGCAAAGATATCACTTACCTTATTTCAAATAAAAAGGAAGCAAAATTTGCACAAACACTGAGTCGAATTACTCCTGTACCAAGTCCAGAATCTGCATATGCTGCAGAAACCACCTCACCTCATCCCAGTCATGATGGAAGTTCATTTAAGACTCCAGACACAACATGTTTAAGCAGAGGAAAATTATTAGTCGAAAAAGCTATCAAGGGGCTGGGCGTGGTGGCGCATGCCTGTAATCCCAGCACTCGGGAGGCTGAGACAGGAGGATTGTTGTGAGTTCGAGAGCAGCCTGAGCTACAAAGTGAGCTCGAGGCCAGCCTGAACTGCATAGTGAGACCCTGTCTCAAAAAGACAAGAAAAAAAAAAAGAAAAAGCTATCAAGGATCATGATCTTATTCCTTCAAATAGGATATTGTCAAATGCCTTATCATGGGGAGTAAAAATTCTTCATATTGATGATATTAGATGCTACATTGAACAAAAGAAAAAAGAGCTATACTCACTCAAGAAATCAAGTACTTCTATAGGAGATGAGGGGAAAAATGTTAGTATTGGAACACAAAAAACAAGAAGGTAATTATTTTCCTACAGTGATTTTATTTAGAGGAATCCAAAGGGTACAGTTATCCAATCCCATGTTTTCTATTTTTCTGAAGCAGGAAGACTCAAGAAGCCTTTTGTAAAAGTAGAAGATATAAGCCAACTTTATAGGCCATTTTATCTTCAGCTGACTAATATGCCTATAATAAACTATTCTGTTCAGAAGCCCTGCAGTCCATTTGATATAGATAAGCCATCTAGCATCCCAAAGCAAACTCAGGTTAAACTAAGAATCCATACAGATGGCAATAAATGTGGTGGAACCCCAGTTCAGCTCCAGTTGAAAGAGAAGAAAAAAAAAAAGGATACTGTGAATGTTGCTTACAGAAATACGAAGATCTTGAAATGCACCTTCTTGGTGAGCAGCACAGAAACTTTGCTGAGAGTAACCAGTACCAAGTTGTTGATGATATTGTGTCTAAATTAGTTTTTGATTTTGTGGAACATGAAAAAGATACACCTAAAAAGAAAAGAGTAAAATACAGTGTTGGATCCCTTTCTCCTATTTCTTCACATGTGCAGAAGACTGAACCAACAGAAAGACTAGCATTGCAACATATTTCTCAGAGAGACTTCAGGGGAAATAATGTACAAATGATTAAGCAGACTTTTGTGGTTGAAGAAACCAAGGAACCCAAAGAAAAGCCTATGTTTATTTCAGAACCCCTCCCTTATCCTTCAAATGAATTGAAAAGACTTAATGAGAAAATGATTAATGAATGCTCCATATTACATGCAACTGAAAATGAGACAAAACAGAATTTTACACATCTACCTCCATGTAAAAACAAACAATACATTCTTGACATTTCTGAACATGAATTAACTATAAATGAAAATAACTTAGAAGCACTAAGTGTAGATTACTGTTGTAGTAGTCCACAGACCTCTGTACAAGTTTCTCATTTCAAGATGGATACTAATGTGTCCCATCCGAAACAGAAGTTGGATACTATGCTTTTTCCCACAAAAGATCTAAAGGAAAGGACCATCATTCAGTATTTGGTCACGATTCTGATCTGTGAACAACAAACAGTTCAAAAGAGCACCTAACCATAAATACAAAAATTCCATCCTGTCATGCTGAGGAGCTCAATGAATGCAACATCAAGAATGTGGATAATATACCTTCTAATAAGATCCGCCGAAAAGTGAGAATATTATTAGGACGAAATAGAAAAGAAAATCTGGAGCCAAATTCTGAATCAGATAAAAAAAGGACTGAGTTTCTTATTACACAAGAAGAAAACAGAATTTGTAGTTCACCGATACAATCCCTACTGGATTTATTTCAGACTAGTGAAGATAAGTCAGAGTTTTGGGGTTTTACAAGCCATACTGAAAACAGTGGTATAGGCAATGTTTTGGATATTTTGGAAGAGGACAATTCAAATAATCTGTTATCAGCATTTTTTTCTTCTCCTTCAACTTCTACACTTACTGGCTTTTAATCTTTAAAAAAGTATACATCTCAGAAATGATAATGTTCATGTAGTTAAACTTTTTCTAATTTGTTGGATTTTTTGCTGATTTCATTTACAGAACCATATTGAAATATTAAAGGTGATGGCAATTTTTTACAAAATTGAATTTCTACTATATTAAAATAAATATGGAATCATTTAAAAAAATAAAATAAAAAATAAAATTATCTTTATCTGGACTTCATCTTCTAACAGTCTATGAGGTCATATATCATTCATTCATCAGATAAGTCTATCTGACTTATTTGTGTTTATTTACTTAGCTTTTTCACTTGTAAAGACTGCAAAAAAAAGATTCTCTTCTAATCATAAAACTCACGGCTCCATTATTGTGTTCTTTAAAGCCCAGCCCTCCTGGTTCCAACGTTATACTCTCCAGTCATCCTTATTCACCAATGAAGTTGGCAAAATCATCCCACTCTCTGGAATTCTGATCACAGAAGACAATCAACCATAGTTAAGGTAACAGAAAATCCATCATGCGGGGGGATTAGACAAAGAATTATGTTTTTCTTTGCTCTTGTGCTACAGTCTAATTCTTAGTGGAGAGCAGGTTTGGAAGCTGACTGCCACTCGGGAATTTAGAAGATGACTATGTTAAAATATTAAGCAATATAGAAAGGAAATTTGGCTCACAGTAGGGAAATAACTGACAGATTGCGAATGAACCAAACCCCAAAGTTTGGTGTAGAATGATGGCGTGGGTTATGCTGAAGCTTGTGCTACTTCAGCTTCCAATGGAACAGCCAGAAAAGCAATGCATGAGATAAACATGAGACAGAGGCAACAAGCGAGTCAATGCTGCCCCTCATTTTACCCCAGCCACTCACAGACGCACCCCAGAGCTGTCTAGAACTCAATCTAAGGAGGCCTGACGTGTGAGCTGCCTTTTCTGGCACTGTTTTGCTAAGGGGGAGCAGCAGCTCAGGAGTCCCAAGATCTTCTCTGTGAACTACAGGGAATAATGAAAAAGTCCAACCATGACATAGCATCGTGCTGGTCCTGATTCTGTGGGCATCTCATGGTTTATACAGGAGCTTGGAACTGCTTTGGTAAAAGACAGGACTATCATTGAAGAAATCCATGTGAAGCCAAAAAAGTAGCTACCAAGTACCAGGTCTTTAGGACTACATTGCTGACTTGAGACTAAAAGGCTAAGTCAGCTGTAGTCTCTGCTGTGTTAAATAATAGCATAAGAGTAATAGCATCATAGTGCCCTCAACACTAAGGAGAGGAAAATGCAGCATGGGGTTTTAACTTCGCTATGATGAGTTACTTGCTTTTTTTTCTACAGTGAAATAAAAAGGAATAAAATTATCGAGGAAGTAAGCCAAGCTCCTAAAGTTAGTGAACCAAATGAACCACAGAACTGAGTAGCAAACAGCAATTGCTGCCATAAAATCCACAACCTTGCTGCCGTAGGAGGAGGGCTGGTGGGCTCCCACTGCCACCTGAACAGCCAAGTAAGCCACACAGAGGATAAACTGGCAGAATGTGTACGTCACAGCATTGAAGGCAAAAAGAATACAGTGATACTTTGGCAATAAAAAGAACATTGAAAACTTAGTATTTAAATTATGCTGGAGTGCCAGGCATGGCAGTGTACATCTGTTACCCCAGCACTTGGGAAGCTGAGGCAGGAGAATTGAGAGTTTGAGGCTAGCCTGGGCTACATAGTAAGTTCAAGGCAAGCCTGAGCTGCATAATGAGACACTGCTCAAAAAAAAAAAAAAATCAAACAGTAAATTTAAAAGCCCTAAAGGGCCAGCCAAAGAGCTCTGCTTAGGTAGATACAGGGGCATGTGAGATGATGACTGAGCCTGGGTGTGGTGGTATACACCTGTAATCCCAGCCCTGGGGCAGCTGTGAACAGGAGGATGGCTAAGAGTCTGATCTGTATAGTGAGACCCTGCACTAAATACAAAAAATAAAATAAAATGAATAAAAAATAAAATAAAATGAATAAAAGGCTCCTCTATTTAGGAGCCTGGGGAGATAGCTTAGTGGAATGCTTGCCTAGCAAGTGAAAGGTCCTGAGTTCAATCCGTGGTATCACTTTAAAAAAAAAAAAAAAGGGCCAGCCAGATTAAAGCATCTGCTTAGGCAGACACAGTGGCCCAGAGTTTGATAACCTGGTGTGGTGGCATGCCTGAACTTCGGTGGCTGCAGACAGGAGGATCACTACGAGACTGATCTACACAGTGAGGCGCTAAGCACCCTAACTACATAAATAATAATAAAAAAATAAAACCCCAAGAGTCATTGAGAGTATAGAACAGTGGTTCTCAAAGAGTGATCCCTCTTTGTACTAGGAGCGTCAAACTTAGGATGCCAGTTCTCAACCTCCACCCTGCACTCCAGAGCCTCAGCCTCTGAGGATGGGGCCAGATAGCTGTGGTCTAACAGACCAGGGATCCTAATAGGCACTCATGTGTGAGACCCACTGGTGTAGGGACAAAAAGTTCTAACTACCAGGCAGTGTGGTGCTGGGCAAGTCCTTACATCCTCTAAGCATATGTGTAAGTGTAGCTCTCTTAGATATTTACTGCAAGGATGAAATAATACCATTCCTGAAACCCACTCTGTAAGTGATCTTAGCTACTGCTTCCTCACCATCCTCCTCCTCAGGCACTCTTAGTAGACAGAACTTTGGCATTTTCCTGTGTATGACCATATGGAGCATTCAATCCTTGATATGCTCTATAAAAGAAAACAAGGTGAGGAAGATTTGTAAATGAACGTCTGCTTCAGTAAACAGTTCTTCTGTGATGCTGTGTATCTGGATTGTTTTAAATGCTTTGTATATATTGACACTTAATCCTCACATTAACCCTCTAAGGTAAGGCCTATTCTTAAACTCAGTTTGCAGATAAGGAAGCTGAGGTAAGAGAGGCCCACCAGTACAAAGCTAGAAAATGAGTTAGGACTTAAATCTGCCTCATAGTCAACGTGCTTAACCACTGTGCTACCTGGTTTCTCAGAGTTCAAAAGGAATTTAAAGTTTTAAAGAAGAAGTTTTAGCTGTCCTGAAAAGTGCCCCTGGGTATCTCATTTTTCAAAGAAGCAGAAAAATGAAACATTCCTCTCCTTATTTTTGCTTTGTTCTCCTTAATGTTTCTCCCTAGTGTGTTAATGCACTCGACTGATTCCATAGATAGGCCTGGAAAGCATGGCCACTGTTCCCTTTAAAATGATGAAAAGAAACAGAGCCAGGAAGACCTGGTAAGAAAGGCACACAATGGAAAAAAAATCACCAAGTTCCCTGGCCTCCAGTTTTCTCAGTGTAGTTTTATCCCTGCATTCAGGAAACAAAACAAACTACTGTACCCTTCAGCAGCAGTACTATGGCAGCCCTATCTGAGTCAGATGCTCAGACAGTTAAACGTATTATGAGGAAATAAGAGGAGAGAGCCCAGGGGGGCAGACTGCCTTGCTCTGAGCCACACTGCCTGTGCCTAAGCAGGCTCCCTGGATGCCTGTGTCAGGACGGAAGGAGGCAGGCCGCTTGACCTTGCTTGATAGATTTTATTGGACATTTGTCAGGGCTTTTTAAAGTTCTCAGTGTCAAAACAAGAGAGTTCAGACTCCATGGCTGCAACAAAAGGAGGTAGTATCTTTAATAGAAAGCTACAGGACAAGTCAATTTTATCCTCCATGTGTTCAATCTCTAGTTTTGAATGCCTGCCAAACTGTGTAGGTCTCTTCAAGGTGACCAATCCAAGTAATTTATTCACTGTTTCAACCCTCCTAATTGCCAACAGTTTTTGAAGCCTATTGTTCTGGCATAAGAAAAAGAAAGCATTCCTATTTATTTCCTAATGCCAGGGCTGGCCAAATAGCTCAGCAGATTAAAGCGCCTGCTTAGGAAGATGCAGCAGCTGGGGTTCGATTCCCAGCCTGCCATGCTGGCCCCACCCATGGGGTGCTCTGAGGCTATAATTGAGACCAGGCATGGTGGCACATGCCTGTAATCCCAGCTCTTGGAGGCTGAACACAGGAGAATCACTGAGTCTGATCTACATAGTGAGACCTGGTAGACCCCGTAGACCTTGTAGACTCTGTACTGAAATACAAAAAAAAAAAAAAGAAAGAAAAAAATTCTAATGCCAGAAAATAACCTAAAACTGCAAGTGAGAAAGTACAAGATGAGTTTTTCTTCTTATTACTTAGGATGAAATAGTCATTGGGCCAGGTTTTTGCAGAATGGAAATTTCAATAAATGTGCTTCTTCTCTTGCTATCTCTTACTGAAAATGACATCTCATTTTTCATAAGCATTCTTTGAGCATCTTATCTAATAAGTTATAGGAAAAGACATTCACAAAGAAATACCTATATTTTTACTCAAAAATTTTTCCACTGTCTAATCTATAAAAGAAAAATTAAAAGCAAACAGGTTTCTTATAGGTCACAGCAATATGTTTCTTTTCATTATTATGGTTGATTAATGTAATACTATGAATTTTCCTACAGTGAAAGAAATTTCCCCTGATTTATATCCAACTGCTACAAAAAAATCACTGAAAGTAAATGTGCCTCAAACTTTTACTAGACATGTAACAATATTAAAAAATTAAGGGGCCTGGGAGATAGCTCAGTGGAATAAGTGCTTGTCTGGCAAGCGCAGAGTCCTGAGTTCAATGCCTGGTTCCAAGGAAGAAAGAATGAAAGAAAGAAAGAAAGAAAGAAAGAAAGAAAGAAAGAAAGAAAGAAAGAAAGAAAGAAAGAAAGAAAGATAGAAAGAGTTTTAGGTATAATAATAGTATTTTTCAAGTTCAATGTCTTTGACCTCATGTAGAAATTAGATCTCCCACATAACAGTAGAGGAGTGTGTAAGCTCTACCAACAATTGCCTTTCTGTTTTCTGTAACAATGATATAAAGTAATCTGCCCAGCGGAAAACGCTTTTGTAAATGTCACATATGAGAAATGGAAATATTCTCTTACTTTTTCTTATTATATATAATTCCTTTTGTAACCTTTGAAATTCTCAGTGGAGTGCATTTCATTCACTTTCTATAGCTGTGTTCAGGGAAATTAAAAAATGGAGGTGGCCTACAGAAATCACAGGTCATGAGCCAAGAGCTTCAAGACTGTAAGCCAAAATAAACCTTCTTTCTTTACCGTCTAGATTTTTTATTACAGTCACCAAAAGCTGATCAACACAGCATCCTTAAGAACACAGAAAGCTGCCTTAGATAAGACCGACGTGTGGCTTCGGGTGCTCGCTCCAGGAGCATTCCCTTCACAGAGCAGCCCGGGCTGCTGAGAGCCTCATTCCCCCACGTTACTGCACAGCATCTCTTTTCCAAAACCTCTGCTTATTCCCTTCAGGATGGAATCAGAAAAGCTAGAAGACCAGATTTTTCTGATTTGGCTTCATTCACTGTTTTGTAAGTTTTTTGTTTACTCCTGGCTAAAACTTTCTTTTTAGCCAGGAAGTAATTTAAACAAGTAACCAACACCTTAAACTAATTTCTGCCTCTGTTTTCTAAAGTAGCTAATTTAATGCTGTGTTCAGTTAGCACTGATAAGTCTTCTGCTAAGCCCCAGCAGTTTAAAACCTGTAACATCTAAGCTTGTTTTAAGATGAAGCAGTCTTGGTGGGAATGGAGACTGGTACAACCATTGTGGAGGTCAGTGTGGAGACTCCTCAAAACAGTAGGACTAGAAATCCCATTCAAGCCGGCTATCACCCTACTGGGAATTTTCCCAAAGGATCTGGAAACATTGTATCATAGAGATATATGTGTACCTATGTTTATAGCAGTGCAATGTGTGATAGCAAAATCTTGGAAACAACCAAGATGTCCATCACATGAGGAATGGTTGAAAAAGATGTGGTATTTCTATATAATGGAGTAGTACTCAGCTATTAAGAATGATAAGCTTGAAGCATTTATACTGAAGTGGATGCCACTTGAACATATACTCATAAGTGAAATAAACCAAACACACATGTGTAAATATCATATAGTCTCCCTAGTATAACAAGCGAAAAGCAGAAATACAAAAGGAAACGTACAACAACTAAAATCAATTGAGTCAGATAAGGCAAAGTGAATGGCATATGCTGCAGGATACTAATCAGCTTTTCTTCTGGATGGTTAACAACCTAAGTTCCCAAGTCAGAGTTGGAGAAATAGAAGAGCCACAAGGCCAGCCAACATTTTGGCTCTGGCCTTTCAAGGTCAGCGAAGACTCAGGACATAGGAGAACCTGTACTGCAACATCATGAAACTCAGGTCAGCTCCAAATTTTCTGAACAAGGAGATTATGGAGCCACAAAGGAAAGAGATTGAAGTTCTAAAGTGTGCCTGGGGAGAGTCACATGAAGAGAAAACTTTCTCTCAAGCTCTCACAGAGAGCAAACTGGTCAAGCATTGGCCGTGACTCATCCACATGGATGACACAGACAAAGGAACTACAGAATAATGAACAGGACTACAAGATAAACCCTGAGAGGACTTCACTGACCACATAAGAAATATAAAGTTCATGTGTTGGTATATAAGTCTTGATCTATCTAGGTCTTAACCATCCAGCAGAAAAGTATAAAAATGAAGTATACATCGCGGGGCCATAATATTAAGCTGAGCTGTAAATGGCTATGGTCAATAACTTCTTTGAATAACTCACTATTGTTGTGGAATGCTGGACTGTGTTGGATTGTGGTGTCGAGTTCAAGCACCTAAGTTAGTTGAATGACAATGGAGTGCCCACCTTTGACAGGTGTAGACAAAGGAAGGGGTATAGAAAGAAAAAAACATGATGTGTGTCTATAGACAGTACAGTTGGGATAGATAATGCTGTGCTTCTACATAATTCTATGAGAGGCAAGATCTGCACTAATGGTGGTTGGACAGGATATTATGTTGGCTTCTAGTACTATGGTCATCTACTAGGAAAATAATTATTGAATTTTTTATATAATTCAGGTATAAAAAATAAGTAAGCAGCTACACTCTTAATTTACTGATAAGAGACATATGCTATAACAATATCTGTAAATACAATATCATGTATGCACCTTGTACTATACCAAAACATTATGAAAACAGTTTGCAACGTATTAATTTATCGAATCTGTCTTGTTAAGGTGTCTTGAAACTGTCTTATTGATATTTGTACTTCAATAAAATAAAAAATAAATTTAAAAAAAGATGAAGCAGTCTTTTTCCTTTTTATATATAAATATTTAAAACATGGAATAAAACATAGATTTATTACAATGACTGTAAAGAATTCCAAGATTTACATCATGCAATGCTAAGAATGATTTCTAAGATATATTAGAAATTATCCCAGTGGGGCTGGGGAGATGGCTCAGTAGAATAAGTGCCTGAGTTCAATCCCCGGTTCCACAGAAAAAAGAAAAGAAAGTATAGCAGCAAATATTGGCTACCTACATGACAATAATTTTGAGTGACTGCATAAAAATTCTGCATTTCTATCTTTGTTTGTTTGCTTGTTTTTTAGATAAGATTTCACTAAGTAGCCCAGGCTGATCTCAAACTCATAAGGATCCTCCTGCCTCAGCCTCCTAAGGGCTGGGATTATGGAGGTGCACTGCCATGCCTGACTTTCTAGCTTCCTTTTCAACTGGTCACCATGTGATTGGCTAATGAAATGTGGGCATAACTTTCATGTCTACTTTTGGAATAGATGTGTAAAACAGATGCATGGCTGAAATCATGAGATAAGTTTGAGGAGGAAAAGGATGAGTCAGCATCTCAGAGCAGAGAGAAAAGACTCTGGCTCTCTAATGAGAGTTCTGGGCCTAACCCCTGACTTCCTCTGTGACTGCGAAATAACCTTCCACCTTGTTTACATTACAGTTATTTGGGGTTTCCATATGTGCAGTTGTGCTTTGTGCTAAATGTCATACTTGTTTTAATATTTTAGTGAGTAATGCTCATGAGCACACTTCCAACAGGCCCCTCGAAATCAGTGCATTGAGTCTTGCTTTAAAATTATGTATCCAGAAGTCATGCCATTGGTCATAAGGTATAGATTATATATAGATTATATATAGATTATATATAGATTATATAAGCTTGCTATTAAAATATAAGCAAGGGGATTATTGAGGAAAATGCCTGAGTACCTCATTTAATTTTATGTTAAAAAATTAAAAACAGATGTAAAATGTATTAAAGTAAAATAATAATAGTTAAAATTTGTTTCATACATTGCAGTCCTGCTCTCCTCTGAATATTCCTATAAGATATCCATTGTAATTATTCTTCTATAAATGCAGAGTCTTATTCACAGACGGGCTCATAAAGGGCTGGAATTTGCCAGTATGATTGGAAATCCTATGTGTTACCCCACTAAGCAAATCTGAAGTTCAGAAGGGCTTATAATGTTATTCTTAAAATAAGACAACTAAAAAATTGCCAGAACTAAGATGCAAACTTAGGTCTTCTGATTCTAGCTATTTCTTTTAAGTCAGGGTTGATACCAATAATACAACTAATAATAATTATTTTAGACTACTGAAAAGCTCTAGTGACGTTAAAAGACAAAAAACTTCCAATAATATGCATTGTTCAAACATAACATTGATCATCTTTCCAAAGGAAGTAAAAAATGTTCACCTCCTTTCCTTGAATGTCAGAATTTTTTATTCAATTGGAACAAATCCTGTGGAGGATCACCTGAGCAGCTTTCCTTGAGAAAGAGCAATGGTCTCCATTTTGACTGAGTCTGACCCTATTTCCTCGCACTGTTATGTACCAAGCTGGCTAGGACTTCTGTTTATCCTTCTATTGGCTTTAAGCACTGTATTGGTCTAGCTGAGGTGCTGGTGATAGTTTTTGAAGGTGGCACTCGTGTTTCCCTGGTAAACCTGCTACAGGAGGGTAGAGCTAATGCTCCACGCCACCAGCAGGGATCAAACCTGGAGATAGTGGCTATGACTTCGCAGGGCTTGAAAGACTACATCAAAGCTGAAGCACCAGACCCCCCAAAATATTAGATGCTATCTCTATGGCATAATATTATAATGCAGACTACTTTCTCTGCATATCCTCTCTGCATATGGCAGAGGTAAATGTAGGCCACCCACCTAGCTCAGCTCACAGGGTCACCTACTTCACAGAATTCTCAGTCAATCCTCCTCAAGCCATTCTCCCACTTAATAAAAACCCAGTGAGACCCTGGGTCTCTTTGTTCCAGGAAGCCATCTTTGTGGCTGAACTTAGAGCCCCTTGACTCCCCGATGATTGAAAATATAATTCAGTGTCTTTATTTTCACTCTGGGTTGCATTGAAAGTGGTAGACTGGAATCAACTTGATGGGATCCCAATAACGTAACTTTGGGATTACAAACATTGGCTTCTTGGACTTACACGAAGACCTGGAAGTGACTCCTACAATAGCCAACATAAAAAGTTCAAAGACAGATAAATCTATATCTCTGCTTAGACTTAAAACTATAAAAGAACAATTACTTGTTTTTCTGCAGATAAACAGACGTTTGTCCTTATCCTCTGTGGTCTCAACAGTCTTATGAAAAATGGCCTCGTACCACATGTGGACTTAAATTCTGAAAGCACTCCTTGCTCTGTACTTCGCCCCCTCCCACCCTCAGCCTGCTATCCTCACCTCTCACCAGGGCCTGCACTCCCTCAGCACCACAGCCCTGCTGCAGAGCCTGCGGTGACGGTGACGCCTACTCCCTTTGTGCAATCAGCGATGTTACCTCTGCTAACCTGCCTGTCCTCCAGGAGGCGCTTCCTGTGTGCTTCTTCACATACTTTTCTTAGTGTTTTTTCAACTTATAGGTTTCTTTTTGCCTTCGGCACAGTCATCCTTAACTAAAGAACAAACCAGGGGAAGCCAGAAGAGACTGCGTTAGGTGTGGAATTAAACCAGTGTGTAGGGAGACTCTGAAGGGTGTTTCTGTCCACAGATTACAGCCACTTCAAATAGAGGCCGCCTGGCTTTCGAGGCCCAGGAGGCAAGCAGAGGACCTAATACCAGGCACTCAGAAAAAGGAGGAAAGAAGCTCCAATAGACTCAGATCAATTTTCAGGAGTCGGGCCAAGCTGAGCTTGGTGGCACAAGGCTGTACCCCAACATCCATGGAGGCGAAAGCAGGGAAATTTGAGTACCACATGGGCAAGTTAGAGAGACTGTCACAAAAAGAGCTACGGATGCAGCTCAGTGGTCCAGCATTGCTGGATAATGAAAAGGGAGAAACAAAACAAAATTCAGACAAAATATAAGCCAGACTGGGGAATGCAGTCAAAGAAAAGAGGTGGCTCTTTATTGTGGGCACAAAAAAGCAGATGACCAAGAGGAGGGCAACCTCTGTGCCTGCCTGTGGCACCCGCTCCTTGAGCTCTTATCTGCAGGGTCTAAAGCCTCTAGAAGCCTCTTTTTACCTCTTTGTGTCCTCTCAAGTGTCTCCCCTCCCCCTGGCTCCTTTACTTGGGGGCAAATGCCTACATGTAGTTCTTGATTTAGTATTGACTCTCCATTTAGTAGATTTCCTTGGAGCTCCAAGTTGGCAGGACTCAACAGGGATAAGTCATCTCTCTTTCAAGCAACTGTTCTTTCTGAGAGTTTTTGGGGTCAGAGGAAAAAAACAACAGTATTTCCAATAAATTTTCCGATAAATCTACTAAACACTGCAATCCATTATGAACCTCCAAGCAAAGGGATATATCATCTAAGAGGCTCAAACACATTGGCAAATATTTTGTATTTGAAAGTTAGGGTTTATTTCAATTAATCAAGAAACCATCTTAAGTCTGGCATTCTTCCTGAATTAAAAGTCATAAAATGATAAGCTTATATTTCATATTTATGTTTACCTTCTCTAATGCTGTATTCCATTTTTTAATAGAAATTCTGAGGTTTTTCCCTATCAATAATTTTACCATGTTATTACTTTTCTGAAATAGCACCAAATATTTTAAAAAAATAGATTGTTTTGAAAGTTTCATTTCCAATATTGTCTGTTTTTCTTCTTAACAGGAAGGAAAGAGATTATAATTGTATTTTTTCATTCCTGGTTACCCTTTCCATATATCAGACTATATTCTTTTCAAGATAAAAGCTATAATCTATAATAAAAAAGTATTTACTGTACATTTTCAGATACATTGCAAAAAGAAAATATAAAGAACTTTGAAGTGATCCAGATATAAGTGTGAAAGTCCAAAAATGTTTGGAGTACGATCAACATGGCAGATATGGATGACTTTCCTTACAGATTATGATATATCACTGTAATTTTGAATTTATTTATGTGACTGATATTATCATTCTGATGTGACAGAAATTCTACTAGGATCCAGATCCTGTGTGTTTCAGCTACTCATTCAATCTCTAATACCCAGCTTAATATCAGCAACATAGAAGGCACTCGGTGGAATTGAATGCATAAAGAAAAATGATCTGTATTGATATTTAACATACCATGGGGAAAGAATGGACCTTGGGGGGCATGGGTATGCTTACCATTTTGAATCTGGGGATAGTCACAGATGTCTGCACAAGTGTCAAAAATTAAATGCTCTAGTTTAAACACATGAAGTTTACTGTATGTCTATTGGACTTCAATAAAGGTACTTCTTAAAGCTACCTATTTAAATGTCAAAATCCATATCAATAGCATTGTAATTGCACTATCCATAAGTTCCAGGCATATTTTATAATATTTTACAGAAAGAACAGTATTACTGGAATGTTGTTAGCAACTTTTGGGAAAAATAGCACTTTGAATGAAGTGTTAATATATCATTTCCTGGCTCTGGAACATAAGAAAGTTTTAAAGTGAAAAATCATATCATTTAATCAGTCTTTGTATCATCTACTTGAAATAATGGTATTAAATTTAAGACCTCAACACTAGATGTTATGGTAGACTGGATTGTTTTCCCATTTTGAATAAAATACTTACCAAATGTTTTCCCAAGATGAAATATGAATTGAATATGACTGGATGACTTATGTATTTTTAAATTCCTATCAAAAAGTTATATAATACAAAAACATATTTTAAATTTAGTTTCATTTAAGCAGTAGTAAAGTATATTCTAATATAGTGAAAAAATTTATGAACCTTTTGGTTGAAAATTTCCAATACAAGAAAATAATAATTCTCAAAGACATTATGTTTATACTAAAAATGTCACTAGTGTTTGAAAGGGAATGGTAATATAAACATTCGAAATGAATCATGGCACAAGAGGGAAAGTATTGATTTTATCATCATGAATATTATGCATTCAGTGAGAACAAATTTATAAATTTTGCTTGAAATTAGTTTGCACATAAAAGTTGATCATTTAAGTTTTAATTTTTTTTGTAATACAAAATTTCCCTGTCCCTGTAGACATCCCTTTTGGGGACACATCACATAAACAGAATCATATGTTATATGATCCTATTGTGTTGCACGTAGCCTGTCTTCAAAGTTATCCATGCTGTAGCTTATGTTGCTTTCATTCCTTTTTACTGAAGAATGGCATTTTATCATACTGCTATACCATGCTTCATTTTCCTACCAGTAAATGGGCAGTTTGGATCTTTTAGCTTTTTGACTACTATAAATAGAAGTGCTTTGAACGTTCACATACAAATTATTGTGTGAACCTGTTTTTAACTGCTTTAGGCACAATATCAAGAGTGTAATTGTCAGTCTACATGGCAAAATCACATTTAACCATTTGAAGAATCACCTATTTTCTAAAGCAACAATACCATTTACATTCCCACCAGTAGTACATGAGTATTTTAACTATTGCACATTCCTTCCAACACTTGCTATTGTTCACCTTTTTATTGTAGCCATTCTACTACATATAGTGTGATATCTCATAATTTCAGTTCTCATTCCCTGATGGCTAATGATGTGGCACATTTTTTATGAGCTTATTACCATTTGCTTATCTGTTTTACAGAAATGAGTATTCACAACATTTGTCCACTTTTATATTATTATCTTTTTATATTTGAATCATAGTAGTTCTTTTTGTAATCTAGATATAAGTTGCTTACTAAAGTCATTCTCTGGGTTCCTTTTTTCACTTTTTTGTTTTTGGATGGTTCTTGCGACAGTCTGTTTATGAAGTTCAGGCTGGCCTTGAACTCACTATGTAGCCCCGACTGTCCTTGAATGCCCTCCTGCCTCAGCATTTTATTTGCTGGGATTATAGCACTGTGCAACCATGGCTGCCAATGTTTTTTCTTTCTTGATATCCTTTGAAACACAAAAGATAACTCCGGTGACTCCCATTGTATTTGTGGGCTTTCTTGTTGCTGTTGCATGCATTTTTGTTGTTGCATGTAAAAAGAAAACCATTAGATTAAGTTCACAAGGAGTTGCTTCTTTTCCTTCTAAGAATTTTATAGTTACTATACTTTTAATATTTTGGGTCTTTGATCCATTTTGAGTTAACTTTAATATACTTTATGAAGCAATGAGTTAGCTTTATTCTTTGGCATGTAGCTTTATAGTTGTTGTGAAAAGATAATTCTTTCTCTTGTTTAGTTGTCTATGCATGAAAACTTAAGTTCTATTCTGCTAGCCTCAGTAGTAGCATTTCTTTGATCTATGCTATATTTCTTTCATTGTGATTTCAACTGTTGCCATAGTCCATTTTCTACCTCTATAACAGAAAACCAGAGACTGGATCATTTACAAAAAGCAGAGAATTTAGAGTTCTTAAGGCTGAGAAATCCAGGACCAAGGCCCTGGCATCTGGCAAAGCCCTCTTGCTGTATCATTCCATGGCAGAAGGGAAAGGGAAAAAGAAGATGAGAGCAATGGGGAGTGAACTTCAGTTTAGAGCTACTCTCACAGTAACACCTAATCACCTCATTAAGCCCACATCCAAGCTGCACAGCAGCTATCATTCACCTTACTCTGGATATCTACCAGTCATGTCTTATTTCTATGAGGTTTAAACCTATGAGCCAATCAAGTTCCACTGATGTATACCTCCTACGGGATCCACTGAGTAGAAGAGAGTGGCTATGTTTACAATATTTTTATTTTCTACCATCACTCAACAACACAAACCATCACAATTCAAAAAAAAAAAGCGAATGACATATCTTTCCATTAATTCTTACCTAGCATAGTTATTAGGAACATGACAAACATTTAAAGTTTAAACTTAGGACACAATTTAATTGGTAAAATGAGAAAAAATTTTATAGAGAAATTCAAGAAAATTTCATAAAAATGTTTAAAAGTAGGTATCCTGGAACACTGAACACCATTAATTATGAAGCTCATTAGGAAAAAGGAAAAGATTATCCTTAGCCTACCATTTCACACTTTCTCAAATGTGGCACCTGTCATCCCCATCCATAAATTCCCAACAAGAAGCTTTATTATAGCCAGTTGTTTTATTCCACCAAACATACTTGCCTATCACAACAATTACTTCAAATGTTTATTAACCAATTAGTATTGAGAATTTGTTATATGCCAATCATTCCTACCTGGGACAAGATCTCCTGTTCATGTGTATAACTTTAACCTCGATTTCAAGATCTTTCTCAACAATATTGACCCTTGCTACTCCTTGCCCATTGACCAGTAGGTATCAGTTATCTTGTTCAATGGCTGGGTATCTTTCATCAGGGCCCTTGTAAAACTAGCACCCAGAACATCATACACATTATGTATTTAATGTATATTTTGTGCACACCTATCAGTTGTCTATAGAAAAGCGCTCCTTGAATAATTCTCTTTCTTCTAAGTCCATTAGCAATGTAGTCCTAAGACCTGGGAATTACTGCACGATCTTGCTGACACCTGAATTCCACCATGGATTCTGTGACAAGGTCATGTTGCTGGAACCAGAGTTTCTTGCCAGAAGCTGGCATCTTGTATTTCTCCCACAATGGAAGGTGAGAAGGTCTGAGAGCTTGAAATCAAGAAGCTGTAGACTAGCACAATACTCAGCTCCAATAGTTTCTGCACCAATAAAAGTGTGTGATTTCTAGCAATCAAGAAGTTTTTGGAGGCCCCCCCACCAAAAAAAAAAAAAAAAAAAAAAACGAAAGAGTAGGATACCCTTTCTACATGGATGAAGAGACAGAAAAATCTGGGGAAATAACCATGATAAGCCACAGACTATATTATAGACTGTTTTCTGAATGAAAAACTATTTTCATGTCCTGTATAAATGCCTATGCTATCAACTCTGCTGATGCATTTTAATGGGACACATATAAGAGACTGCTCAATGGAAAACAGAGGCAACCTCTGGTCTTCCTTTAGATAATTATTATTTGTAAGTAAGCAGCACTGAACCTCATTTGAGGGCCCATTAGGAATTACAAAGGTGATTACTCATACTCAAACACCATCATGCTGCTCAACTCTGGTTTTGAATAAAAATTAAATCTAGCTCTGGCTTTTGATAAAAATTGACCCTAAAATATTAATCATGATTATGTTTGTATATATGTTTGTTTCTCCCTACTTCACTTAGCACTTTATTTCAAACTCATGTTCATCAAGCCAGAAGAAATCTGTTTTATGTCAGGAGATTCTGGGTCTTGTAAAACATAAAAATGGCCAGGAAGGGCAATCTTGATAAGGCTGCATTCATACTTCACGCTTAGAAGCTCACACTTTTAAACCATGACCATCACCGAAACATGCACTGTAAGTCCTGTTCCACTCTGAGATAGTCCACTGAGAGACAGAACACTAGAAATATGATTCCTTTGTTCTAATCCCAGACTCTAACCGTCAGCCACAGAGAGAGGCTCCTCATAAATATGTATTGACTGCCTGACCAGGCTTTAATGTAGGATGGTACTCTGATTAGCAAATGCTATCCTCAGGAAGCAAGGGAAACACCACAAATGCAAATAAGATGTTACAAGCAGATTTTACTTCATTTTTTCCTAAGACTTTGGTGTTAATCACCTCTCTCTGGGGTCAAACCTCTCCATACCTCTCCCTTCAAGATGTGAAAGATTAAGTGAAAGACCTTCATATGCAGTCCTCGTCCACTGGGTCCCTAGAGGAAGACAGCAAAAAATGAAGAAGCAAACTGCTGCCAGTTGTTTTTCCTACCGCGGCAGCTCAGCAAGTCGCCCGAAGCGGCACCGAGCCTTTGCAATTCCATCATGAAAGCGAAATGAGAAACAAGCGAAAAATTTTGTACTTGTTTTGATGACTTGCTCGCAGTGTCATTACACAAAATAAAAGGCAGTGTTACATTTTCTAGATCATGGAGGTTTTAGCACCTAAAATTTTATACTAAGAGCCCACTCCCCTCCACCATGAAAACACTGCAACCAACTTTCCAGAGATTTTACTAAAGGCACCAACCTCAAAGCAATATAAGTCTTTTTGTGAACTACCTGGGCCAACAGGTTAGTTTTACGGCAATTTCAGAGCCTAAGCAGTACGCAGAGGATGAACTGGTAAAACCCACCGGGACATCGTCAGGTCCCTGGACCGAGAGTCGCCCAGCCTGTTGCTGGCGGGCAGGGCGACAGCAAGCGCAGCTGGGGGTGAATCCCGGCGCAATTCCCCCAGGCGAGGAGCTCGCAGCCCCTTCCCCTGCTCCAGGTAACCTAGCCCGGGGTAGCCCACTTTCCTGTCGCCCGCCCACCCAGTGACTCAGAAGACTCGAGGCCACTCCGCAGCGGAAAGGCAAAGGGTGGCCGGAGGTCACAGGCCCGAGCTCAGGGGCCCGCGCACCGCCTCCTCCGGGCCAGGGGAGGGACTACGTGAGCAGACGCCGCGGGGCGGAGCGAGAGCGTGGACGCGCGGGAGGCTGCGGCCGACCTCCCCCCACCCCGACCCCCAGTGGTACAGCCCGGAGCCGGGGCGCCGCAGAGTCCCCGCCGCCGCTCCCCAGCCCTGCCGCCCAGCCAGCCCGGGCAGAGAGGGGGCGCGCGCCGCGCTGGCCCCGCCCCCGGCGCCGCGCAGGCCCCGCCCCCGGCGCCGCGCCCGGGCTCCGTCCCGCCCACTGCCCCCTCCGCGGGTGCGGCGAGCTCGCCCCGCTGCAGGCGGACGCGGCGGACGCCCTGGTCCTCGCCGCCGCTTCTCAGAGCCTCTTCGTGCGCGTCGGTCGGTGCGGTGCCTGCCAGCAGCTGAGCCCTCCGCGCGGCGCGCCTAGGTCCCCGCCCGCGCGGCGCCTGACAGGTGCTGCGGCCGCGCTGGACCCCACCTGCGGCGGCGGCCGCGATGTCCCCCATGCGGAGGACCGTGTCGGAGATCCGCTCGCGCGCCGAGGGTGAGTGCCGGCCTCCCGCAGTGGCTGTGCGACGGCGGCTCGGAGCAGGGGTCGGGAGGCAGAGAGAGACGGGGGGGGGGGGGGGGGGGGGGGGGGGGGGGGGGGGGGGGGGGGGGGGGGGGGGGGGGGGGGGGGGGGGGGGGGGGGGGGGGGGGG